>JBBPMQ010000043.1:0-79474 GCA_038090375.1 Boletus rubroflammeus
AATGAGGCGTTAACCGCGCCTTGTCCATATCCGAGTCAAAGCACTTGATCAGCGTCACCTCGTCCGGGGTCTGATCAGACAGATAATACCACTTGTGGAGGGGGTTGTACTTGACGCTGTACGTCTCGCCTACGCGGTGAGGTTAAATGAAGCGCGTCGGGACCAAATCGGCATCGACGTCGACAGAGTGGAAATCGACGACGCCAAGGGGGTCATGGGCCACGGGATTGGCGATGGGCCTTGTATGCGCATGCGCAATGTCAGTACACACTAAATGAGAAACCGCTGTACCTCCAGACATTGATGATTTGGTAGCGTCATTTCAAGAGTCTCTCAGCGTCGTCGGGGAGAAGGTGCTTGACACGATGTTCCGCGGCGGCGGATGTCTGATCAACGTGGACGAGGTGCTACACCGAAAAAGCAAGCGCATCCGAGTCAATAGGCGACTGTCATGCAACCGATCCACCACTCACTACTGAACCACGAGCCGTCGAGTTGCCTGGCGCCGTCTGCCGATCCGAGCTCCTCCTGATGGTGTGGTCAAAGATAAAGACCCTCTTCCCACCCGTGTGCTTCTTCAGGATATCTTCCACCTCAGCATAGTAAATTGTCTTAATCTTCTCTTCATCGACAAACTCCTTCTCCACACTGGGGTACTTCACCCACTGGAACCCGCTGATGTCAAGACCGAGAGCGTCCTGTTTGCCTCTCGCGTCGTGGATGACAGCAGGATGGGACTCCATGGTAACATTGTTTGCTGGCACGCCCGCAGGCAGTTCCCCGATGTAATAATATGGGGGCTGAGCGTCCTTCGGCTGATAGTAATTGAGGGTCGTCTGGACGTCTCGAGGAGCAAGCACTTCGACGGTCATGTTTGAAATCGCAGTATCACGGACCTCGAGTCACGGGTGGTGTTCTGTTCTGTCGTCAAACGAGGGACTGGTTCGACAGCCTTAGAGTCGGCAGGCTTTATAGGGTGACCAGGAGGTCTATCTGCGGGAATGTTGCTGGGTAAGATTGGACCAATGCGAGATGGCGTGTGACGTGAATTGACCGTTCTTCCGAATCTCCACGTCGTCTGGCTCGCCATTCAGTTCGTGGATGAGTCTGATTGGTGATGCCTGTTCCATTGGTCAAATAGTGACAACTGAACCGATGCCAGTGGCGTAGCGAGTGCGCTTGTTTGTCATCCATCGACAAGCCTGGCACCGGCCCGTTTTCTACAGGTAGCGTTCAAATCCGCGGAAACCACGCGATAGATGAGGTTAGCGTAGTAGGAGGTGAATAATACTAGTAGTTTGGAGCATCAGGGTACTCGACTTTCCGGCGATATGACATCTACACGAGGTCGAGTCGAAGCCAGTGAGAGGAAGAAGCGTGTTGGCGACACCAACTTCAAGGTCGAAATGTCATAGAGTGTGGCTGTGACAAGTCGTACATATCAAAGGGAAAGCGAGCACCTTGCACAGATCCAGGGTTGGGTTGGCAAACTTGGCATTGACGTCACCTCGATTTTGTAACCCCCCCCCTTGCCCCAGAATTTAACAATCAGACTTCTAAATCGACCGACAAACAATTCTTGCGGGGTTAATTAGGCTTTGAATCACTAAAATAGACTACACTGAGCATAATCTATGCATACCGTGCTATCAATGAAAAAAAAACAAAGGTGGTCCGTTCGTTATGGAGAACAAGTCGGAAAAGAAGAACAACGGGAAGAAGAAAGGTGGACTGAAACGGCGAATAAATAATATGGAGACAGACAACGTTGCAGGCCTGGATCATCGTGTACATGATGCGATGCAACACAAGCTCAAACAGAACCAGACACCTTCCGAATCGCGTGAATGCAAAGACAAACAAGTCAAAGGCTTTTGTCCGTGATGGTGAACAATGAACAATGAATCGGAGGAAATAAGAAAAAAGTCGACGCACACAACGTTACGCTCCACGCTGCATCGCGTATCTCTCGTACTTTTTATTCACCGATGACGTCGTGAGCATGTGCCGTTCATCCGTTTTCTCTCGCTCAAAAGACGACAGTGGAGCGATGGAATTTCCTCCCGATGTCATGGCCGGCGTGGTTACGTACGGATAGGATGCCAATCGAGTGGACGACATGGTGGATTCGTCAGGTCCCCGGAAAGCACGCTGCGATGGTTGATTGGAAAACAGAGATGGCGTCGGATGGAAGGGGCTGGCACCGGGATGGAACTGCATCCGTCCCTCGTTTCGCAATCCATGGGGTGGGCCCGGGGGAGGATGCGAATAATGTACAAAGTTCAGTCCACTTGACGGTGGTGATGGCGAAGGCTCATGGGCGAGAGGGCTATGCTGAGAGTACACGTCGCTTCCGGACGCTGAACCGACCGACGATGTCGATGCGAATGAAGCACTCTCAAACGTGCTGCCCCTGGTCCCGGAACCAGCAATGGCAATCGGCGAAGATTGACTTGCGTTGCCCTCTTCCTTGATTGCAATCACGCTCGCCTTTTCCTTCTTTCGTCGTTGAGTCGTCGTCACGTGTCCCTCCTTCTTCGCACGAGAGCGAGCATAACGGAGACCACAGCTAAGCCACAACACATGTGAGTGGGCAGTTCGTGACACAAAAAATGAGGAATATTACGAACGCGTTACAAAGCTCCTTTTTGCCGCTCGGACCTTTCCTCCATTCCGGGCTGGATGTCACCTTGCAGCTCGTGCACCGCAGGATTCCGACAGGTCGGCTGCTATTGCGGTTGCTGACCGGTTCCCGTGCAGAACCTGGACTCACGCGGTGCCGTGGAGGCGGTACAACATCCGGAGAGGAAATAGACAAGCCGGTATTGTCAGGGCGGTGCCTTTCGCCGTAATCCACGTCCGGACTGGGTGTGGGTTGGTAACCTCGCGCGTCTGCATAATTCTGTGAATCTGACGGCCTATTAGAAGGTTGTGTTCCATATGGGGTTTCACGCAATGAACACGAATTAGGGAGACCGCTCAGCGTGTGTGTCGGACTGCTGCTTTGCGGCCACCGGTTATAATTCAAGAATGAAGATGAGTCTGGATGACTGGACCACGACGACGGAGACGAATAAGACGGTACAGAACCGACGAAATGACCATAAGACGGCGACGGCGCATTAACCGGAGGCAGCGTATAAGAACTCGGCGAAACATCATACGCATGTTGGGTGTGGTTTGGTGCATAACTGTCCTGAGCCCGACTTGCATACGACGGATGAGCAGACGTTCCAGTATTATTGCGGGGACCATTCTGGATGGTATGACAGGCAAACATGATTGTGCCTACAATGGGTGTAAGAAACGCATGGCATGACGTCAAACAAACCACGAACCATGAGGTATGAAAACGCTCTCTACTTCACCAACCACGGTTGACATCGTGCCAACGATCCTCCATCTTCGGGTACAGCTAGTTTTTGCGCTACTGTCGTGTGTGGGTGTCTGCACCGCCGACGCACGCTTGGCGAATTCCCTGGCAGAGGGTTTGTTGGAATACTCGTGGCTGGAGTCGGGCGGCCAGCTGAGCAAGACTTTGTAGTCTTGGGCACTGGAGTTGTACAAAATCTGAAAAACTCGGGTGAGCACGCCAGGCTGAGGGCAATAGCAGTGGAGTCTCTGGTCGAGGAGCGAGAGCTGCTCTGGAATCATCGCAGGCGTGCCACACCAGTTCGTCCACGGTGTCTTGCGCTGTTCGTCATTGTCCGCTGGTCCGAGGTCGACCACGGCATGGATGAAACACAAGACGAGGCCTTGAGCGGCCCAGCTAATTACGATGTCGACGGCCATATAGTGGTCGTCCAAAGCGATCTTGTCCGCATCGCTCCACTGAGGAAGAGGGCCAGTATAGCCGAGGAAACGGCGAACCCTCGAAAGGCGGCAGTACCTGACCCTGGCGCAAGGGTTAGGGATAGGGTGGACGTGTAAAGGGCAAAACGGACCTAGTGACAGTGCCATGCATTGTTCTTTGTTCGAGAGCCTCTGTCAAGTCGGCCCTTGCGGAGGCTTGTTCCTCTGGATGGACAAAGTTGAGGAGCGACTTTCCGATGAGGAGCTCTGCCTGATCTTCGAGGTGGCTTGCGAGGACAGGATCGAGGTAGATGAACTGCAAATCGGAGGATAACAGGGACCAGTCTAAAAGGTAGGAGAGTATTAGTGCAAGCGCGCCCGAGAGAGTGGAACGACATGATCGGAGGTCCGACCGGGGGGTGGTAGTGCAGGAAGTTGGATATGAAAATGGGGCAGGAAATGGAATGACATACAGCAACGGGTTTCGCCGAATTTTGGTAGATTGTGGGGGGTAGGATCTGCGGTGAAGGCAGTGGGCATGGATGGGGCGGAGGGGGTTGGCATGTCCTGGTGAGGGTAACCTGGGAAGGAGGAAAGGGGTAAGTGCGATCTGGCCGTTTGGTTATGTACGGGCGGAATGTCAGGGAGTGTTTGTTGGGGCATGCCTCGTTGAGAGGGCACGAGGAAGCTCATGACTGTAACTTGATGGAAGGGATTGCGTACGTGAGGACCAATAATAGGGTACGGTGTGGTACAGCACGGCGAGGAAGAGGGAAGTGGAACGGAGAATGAAAGTACGGGGATCGAGTTACTGAGTCGATCAATAGGGAGAGGACGAGGAGGGAGAGACGACCGCGCGTTCGATTGCTGGTTGCGAGCGGGACTGAGACTAGTCTAGTCGAGTCGAGTCGAGTCGGCGGGGTGTTCGAGTCTGAGTTGATCACACTCCAACGGTCTGGTTAAAATATTGCCGCTGAATAATTTGGCGAATATATAGCCACCACCGTCGCAGCACGGTTCGAGCAGCTCATCTTATCAGCCCACTGAGCACCCCTGGAGCACCCCAGCTCGACGTGGTCCATGTACTCCCCTCGACTTGGAGGACGACGATGCCGGTGCCGAGCGAGATTCAGTGAGAGGCCCCGATCGAGCTAGATCCGAGTTTGAGATCCCCATGACTGTCACATTATTCATTTTATTTCCTGCAGTTGAACGATGCACCGCGGCGATGACGGCCCCCCGCCGCCACCGTCGCCGTCGCCGTCGCCGTCGTGCGCGACTGGGGCTGAACTGCCTCGTCGCACGGCAGATCTTCCTCGTCATCCTCACTCTAGTGACGGCAGGGCCCCGTCATGCATTTTAACCCAAATTTCCTTTTCTGGGTGACTTCTCCATTTTCCCAAGATAATCGTGATCGCTTCAAATAAAACTATGACCGACCAGAAAAATATCTGGGTCGCAGCTGCAGATGGCGACCTGGCCCGCATCCAGGTCCGTCCTCCTCGACCGCCAAATCACTCTGCTCATCTTTTCCATAGGAGCTCGTCGAGCAACACGGCACGTCCCGCTTCGTCTCCTGCCGTCATCCAATCTGAAACAGTCACCAGCAATCTCCCCAAACGCCCCGGATACATTTACATACACCCCCATGCATGCAGCTGCATCGTATGCCCAACTGGACGTCTTGGCGTATCTCGTCCAACAAGGTAATCACCCAAGATTGGCGCCAGATGCCCATCCTCTCAACGATCCGCCCTTTAGGTGGTGACGTAAATATCACTGATGAAGATGGTGACACGCCGCTATACACCGTCGAAAACATCGACACTGCGCAGTGGCTTATCGATCACGGTGCTGTCATCGACTGGCGTAATGGCGCAGGTGTATCTGTACGTTCCCCGTGTCATCTCTCCTCCCTCGCACTCATCATCCCTCCAAAGCCAATCGAGCACCTTGACGAGGATTTCCCCCAAGTCGCTGCCTTTTTGCAGTCACAATTAGACCCCTCCGCCCCTCTGCGCAGCGCTACGTCCGCTGAGCCGAGGCTCTCCCTGCATTCCCAAAACGCCGCATCAGAAACTTTGACGTCTAATTTGATCCAGTCCGTCAGTGACATCATGCAACGTGCAGAAGCAGAAGGAACAGACCCAGATGAAGAACTAAGGGCAGCAGTCAGCCGAACAGTTCTCGAAGGCGTCCTCACCGGGTATGAGTGGTCCACACAAGACGGCGCGGATTCCCTCGAAGATCAAAATTCGAAGCGACCTAGAATGAATGGCTCTCGCGACCCTTGAGTCAATGAGAGACTTGTCGTAGACAATCCGAATCGCTCAGTCGTACTACCCCCTGTACCTCGACGAACCATCCGTTCCGGTGATCACGATCACCCGCGTGATCGATCGCAATGATCAGACACACTGTCATTGTCTGACAATCCAAGTCATCGCACTCCTGTCCGACGATAGTAAGACGCTATTACGGGAAACGACAGAGTTCACTCTCAACTCGGCTCGATGCCTCGGAGGAGTGAGGGGCCACCCGTTGGACCCACATTTTCCGTCCAGGACCGCAGCCCGCCTGATAAAACAATAGAACGGCGACACCCCCCTTCCAATGACTCGAAAGAACATGCGCGTCATGGGTCCCGCGGTATGCCAGTGGGTTGGGTCTATCGTTTCAGCATATTCTGTCCATATTATCAATATGGACATCCATCTTCGCCCGCATCAAATGCCCCAAATTTCAATTCGAAGCACTCCACTCATACTGTGCACATTGAAGGCGGCAGGATGAGTGGTTTGGGGACTTCTTGACCAATCGTCGTGAGGGGTTTTTCTGCTACCCTCGACCGCGGAAATCCTGTGCGTGTTCCATATTGTGAAGCAGAGAAGTGCGCGTCGGAAGTCGTCAGAGGCGAAGTCGCGGGCCGAGGTGCCATTTGTCGAGAAGTGGAGCTACAGGTCCCTTCTACAGGCGCCGTCGCAGACGTCAAGCTTCTTCCAACTAGATTAAGAACCAGCCTCCAACTTCGACCAGGGACACCAAGGTTTAGTGAAGAAAAGAAAAAGAAATAAGAGACTCTGAAAAGAGATGTCGACTTGCCCCGCTAGACAACGAGGTTCAATTAGCTAACCCAATCCATGCAACCTCCGCACCTATGCGAGTTTCCTTTTTGGGAAAATACCTCGCTCGACCAACCCTTTGGCTTTGGGTAATACGAAACGCGTGTCTCCGCAAAAAAAAAACTTGAAATGGCACGGTTCGCGACTCTTGCAACGACGATTACGCATGAGGACATACAGAAAAGAGAAACTCGAGGGTACAGACCACACGATACCCCCGTGCTCAGCCTCTCGACCGAGGCCCAAGCCAAGGGTTACCAATCCATATGTCTCCCGCTGACCACCGGAAACTGGCGGGACCGGTGGCGAAACATGTGCATCATGCCTTCCACAGGCGCTGCAGGCAACGAGGAGGTTACAGCTGCTGAGAAGGCGGCAGAGGCATGGAGGAAGTCGCCTTCATTTTTACTTGATGAGGTGACGATAACAAGACTTGGTGAGATCTTCCCCCCCCTCCCCCCCCTTCATCGCTCCCACAGTCCTTGCGCGAGATGTGCCATTCATCAGATGGAAATTGATAGATGAGACGGAGATCGTCGTGGCAATGGCATCCGAATGGCTACAGTTGGATGCCACTGATGATTGGATTCGTCATGACTCTGGCATCGTGAGTTCCTTTTTCATGCTCTGTTCGGATTACGGCAATCTACGACATGTCGTGCCTTTGGCATGTCGTGTCCAAAAAAGTCACGGTCAATGGGCGCAGTCCTCACCTCGCGATGATTCGCTCACGGAATTCCTATGTGGTTAGGCGCTCCAACAGGAAGTTACATACGCATCCTATCTCAACATTCCTACCATAATCCTCCCTCCGCCAAGAAATAGGTCGCATGTGGCTTCATATGGACGTATCGTAAATGAATGCATTCGGAATATCCCGTACATGCATTTCTCAGTTCGACTACCCATCTATGACCCCGCAGTATTTCAATCGAAAGAATCATCGCCTCACGGAGATCCGAACTCGAGTGGCGCTTCGACCGCGCAAGCCTCCTCGCTGGGACTTGGGCTCTCAGCCACATTTTCACAAAATCTCAAATCTTCCAAGGCGTCCGAGGGTGAACTGAACGCGACTTGGGAGATGTGGGATGTCATTCGTACCGTATGCGACAACAACGTACG
The DNA here is from genome assembly GCA_038090375.1 of Boletus rubroflammeus. Taxonomy (NCBI): domain Eukaryota; kingdom Fungi; phylum Basidiomycota; class Agaricomycetes; order Boletales; family Boletaceae; genus Boletus; species Boletus rubroflammeus. Next base: position 8,037 of record JBBPMQ010000043.1, read on the forward strand.
GTTAACGCTGAGTGAGCGGTGAAATGTGATACGTTTCTTCGGTTTAATTGTGCTAATGTCGGCAGCACTCGATCTGACCCCACCGCTCCCCGCGAACGCGGGCGTATTGGACCGATGGGCAGCTGAACCCGTTCAGCACATCTTTCTGCCTGCGTCATTGTTTATCGCAAACGTCAAAGGTTATCCTGTCTTACCAAAAGGCACGCAAGCATTCATTCAGCAAAGCATGATCGTGAGCTCCTACGATCGTTTTCTTTGACGTACCATTGACCTTGCGGGACCAGCATCGTCCGGCTTTCATCTTGTCTGGTGTCGATTCCGGCCTACACACCATGGGTGGTGAATCTGCGTATTTACAATATGTAAATCATCTAGAAAAAAGCTGCCCTGTCGCACAAGCGGCCAAGACAGAGGGATCCGTCGAACACTTTGCGCAGGGCTACCAAGATTACCTCCAAAATCCTCTACAGGTACGTCGGTGATGAGTGCAGCCCATGGTGCAGCATTGACGACGACGAGCAACACAGCCCCTGATGGACAACCTTCAATCAATCACATATCAAACGTTTGAGCAGGATCCCGTCAAGTATCACAACTATGAAGAGGTGAGGGTCTTTGTCACAGAGTGTTATCCGTGCTGTATTCATCATGACCGGTACAGGCCATTTACCGTGCCCTCGTGGACTGGCCGGATAGGGAGCGCATGTGCGTCCGCTGCCGCCTCGCCGGGTAATGTGACCTAATAGCGCGTAGTGTCATTTGTGTCGCTGGCGCTGGGCGTGGTCCCCTCGTTTCTCGAAGCCTCAAAGCTGTTGAAAGGGCCAAGAAAGAAGCATTTATCTACGCAGTCGAGAAGAACCCGAATGCCTTTGTGACGTGCGTCCTCGCCTGCATGTGTTCCCGACCCTTTTTTTGTTCATTAGATGGGTCAGCCTTCAAGGACGCAAGGCGAAAGAGTGGGGTTCTTCGGTGGAGCTGATAATTGGTGACATGAGACGGGTCGAGGTACCAGAGCCTGTCGACATCTTGGTCAGCGAGCTTTTGGGGTCGTTTGGAGACAATGAATTAAGCCCCGAGTGTTTGGACGGCGCGGTGCGGTTTTTGAAGCGTAAGTACGTTCGGGCTTCCCTCTGCGATTGGGGTATGCTGATGGACATGGCTAGCGGATGGCATCTCAATACCGTCATCCTACACGGCGCATCTCGCACCTCTGTCCTCGTCGAAGCTATACAACGCTGCGAGAGAGACCAAGGATCTCAAGGGCGTGGAAACGCCGTACGTAGTGATGTTCCAAAACGTCAATATCCTCAGTGGTGACGGCGGTGGTGCCGCGGGACGATGTGGATCAAAAATACAAGAATGCTGGGAATTTGAGCATCCAAGAAAAGACGTAACTGTTGATGAGAGAGGTCAGGCCCTGTCTACTCGAGCAAGTTATACGCAGTGCTCACGGGAAGACAGACTTACCTCTCACGAACAGCCACAACGTTCGCTCTGCCAAGCTGTCTTTCCATATCCCACACGCGGGGGTGATGCATGGACTGGCTGGTTATTTCGAGGCGATACTGTATGGCGATGTAGGGCTGAGCATCCATCCGTATCGGAAAGAGCATGTTTCCAAGGATATGTTGAGTTGGTTTCCACTGTTCTTTCCCTTCCGGGTGCGTTTCTCTCTCTCTCCACTTCCTCGCACTGAGCGAAGCATATTTATCTCAGGAACCACTCTATCTACCTAGCAACTCGGAGCTGCAGGTGTCGATATGGCGTCTCACGAACGAGCGACAGGTGTGGTACGAGTGGTACGCAGAGTCGTATCTTCCGGTCGCGAACACATCCTTGCCCGTCGAGCACGCTGAAGACGCATCTGCCTCGGACGGGCCGTCTTTTTTGAGCACGTCGACACACGTCGCTGTCCCGAGCCCTATCGTGGACGCGGTCGACGTGTTCCCACTGGTCGAGCCTGACGCTGAGCATCGTCGGGGAGGTAGTATGGAAGTCAAACTACCCTGTGGTGTCGTGAAGATTGGACAGACGGCATTGCATAACCCCGGTGGTCGTAGCAGTTGGATAGGTTTGACGTGACTGGCGTACAGAAATAACTTTTTTGGTGACGGTAAAAATAGTCTGTTGTGACATTTTTGTGCACGCTCGGCTGAAATATATGGCATGGGAACAACATTGCAATTAGGTGCTAGTGTTGCGGACGCATAACGACTTGAACTTTTCCGACAAGACGTGTGCGGTCACACTTATACTTAGTACTACACCTGCCACTGAGCCGAGTGTGGCGAAGCGTGGATTTTAAATAAATGAATTCAAACTCCGGACATATCCACTGTTGCCAGAGCACTCTTTCCTTCCATCTTCTCTACCACTACTTTGCTTATTAGAACACCTAGCGAAACCTCGCGCACTCGTTCACCCACAACAATGAAGTCCATCACTCTCGTTGCGACCCTCGCCGCCATCATCTCCGCCGTCTTTGCCAACAACCTGACCATCAACACCCCGTACGTGTCGTCATGCCCACTCTTTTTTTTTTTTCCGTTATTCTCATTCCTGCAATAGTTCGAACGTCGTTGAATGTCGTAAGTCCTAGCGTTTCCAGGATGAATGGAACCGGCGTTGATCGTTTGCTCGGTCGGCGTGGCCAGAGCCAACCCAGTTCATCTGGTCTAGTGGAGTCGCTCCTTACTACTTGAATCTCATTCCTGGTAAGTAATCTCCATTTTTATCTTGCCCGCAGACGCTTAACTGGTTGCTGACGTTAGGTGGTCAGCCCACGGCTCCTGCCGTAAGCGAGTGCATTCTATTGCTTTGAATTTTTGCTCATTTGTGTATTCCAGATCAAGACATTCCCTACTCAAAGCGGTACTTCTTACACCTGGCTCGTTGACCTCCAATCCGGCGTCAGCTTGTAAGAACACTTTTGTTATCTGTCAATTGGATCTCATGCTCATTATTTTGTGTAGCACCGTTTCGTTGAAGGACAGCACCGGGGCAATTGCATACTCTGACATCGTCACAATCGTGGCTGGATCCTCTAGTACCTGCGTCAACACCAGTGTCCAGGAAACTGGTAGCGGTGGCTCTGGTGCTGCTTCTACTGGCGGCTCGGGATCTAGTGGAGCCGGCTCCACTGCTGTTGCTGGCAGTACTGCAGGTGCATCTTCTGCCACCACTAGTGCATCTAGTAGCTCCTCGACCCAGTCCAGCGCTGCTGGCCGTCTCAGCGTGTCCTCTGCATTTGGTGTTGCCGGTGTTATGGGCTTGGTTGGTGCTGCGCTCTTCTGAGCGTCGGTCGACTGCTGGCGTTGTGACGAACCATGTACGACGATGGATGATGACTACCGGTATTGAGACTGTTTTATCGTTCAGTTATATACACTACCTGTCGTTGCTATGACGTGATTCGTCTTTCTATTGATCACTACATTGGTTTGTAACTAAAAAAACTAGTGGTGCCCGCGCCTGTGACCATAGGACTTGTAATCTTGACAATGTCCAAACATGTGACAAGCATTCGGCGCACGTCCACGGATGACCATACAGGCTTCGTGATGGATATTACAAGGGCGAAGTTGTCTAGTTATGATACGATGCTTGCGAAGAACTCACGTTCGAGTTTCCCGATGGGCATTAGCTTTTCGACTGCAACAGAGCCAAGGCGGCACCTCGGGCGATTCAGACCCAAACTCCAAGCGTGGGCCCGTCATGATCTACTTGCACAAGCCCCGAAGATTCGTCAGCATCGTCGAGTGTGAAATAAATAATTCATTCTTCCATGGTCCGTGCGCATGGACATCCCAACAGCACATGAGTGTGCTACAGTAACTGGCGGTAGGTTGCCGCCATGTCCTCGTTTGGGCGTCGGTTATCGATTCCGAATATGTCCAAGGGCGGCGGCGGCGGCGCTTCCCCCCCATTCTTCTCCGCCAACGAGAGAACGCGCCACAGAAACTACGGGGAAATGGAAGAAGAAGAAGAAGAAGAAGAAGAAGAAGAAGAAGAAGGGAAGACAAAGAAGCTGCGAAAACGGCGACGTACTACGCTTCTCGGACCCGATTTCCGGATGGAGGGGGGGGGAGGAGGAGGAACTGATAAACGCGAACCTACGACGTTCTAGGAAAGTACTTTGCCCCGGCGAATTCGAGTACTGGATGTGTGTGTGTGTGTGCGTGTGTGTGAACGTTTGCTACTTGGAAGAGAAGATCCGAGTTGATGAAGAAGGCGCGAAAAAACGGATGTGGTCCGAGAACTCGTCAGGTAAAAAACAATGTTTGTTCCCGCGTTGTTGCAATGTTTCCCCGACGATGACGTTTTTTTTTTTGGGCCGCGTTCCAAAAAAACCCGGCGGTGATCGTTCTCTTTCTTTGCCCTTCTCCATTGATCGTCCAGAGTCGACGAATCGATTGCTGGGCGGTTGCTTTTCTCCCCCGAAGTTGCGTGACTGGGAGGGTTGTAATTTGGCATTGGAGGTCCTGATTGAGAAACGACGTGCGCGAATCATGATTCGTCTACTTATCGTTTCGAACATCCGTCGCGGCAATCGACGACAAGGCCAATGTCAGCTGGCCACGGCAATGTCATACATACTCTTTAATCTTGGCATTGGCGGGCCGGTCTTTTATCGCCATATCGACGTGACGGGGATCATAAACGAGGGGGGGGGGGAACTTATCGAACATCTTTGTAAAGCGGGTTTGTGTTACACTCGACATGCAGTGTCAAAACCTCGAATTCTTTCGAGAGAGAGATAACGGCAACCCCCTCTTTCGTCGCGGAATCGACAAAAGAAGACTATGTCTTGTTGGCATTGGCGACTTTGCCACGACGAGAACGCAAACACGAGGTTCGTCTTTCTGGAGCGGGCGGTGGTACGCTTTGGCGCACGAGAAGGAGTACCAAACGCCAAGGATTTGGTTCCCCCCCCTTTGGAGGGGACGATGTGTAACCTCCGCGGATGCCCCTCGGAACGGACCACGGTCGTGTGGGTCATGCGTGCGAGAGGTGGTTTTCGGGGAATCCACTCGACGGGAGCTGCGATCATGCCTTTCATTTGTTCCGCCACGTGCGCGAACGCAGCGATTCAGCAGCGTCCGTGTTGTGGATCATGGAGAACCAGCGTGACAGAAATGAATCACGGGCACCGCAAGTGCTCAAAACTCGGGTCCCGTCCGAGAGGTGCATGATCGGAGTTGAGGGTCTAGAAATCCTGACGAGCTTGGTTTCCACGTATTGCTTGGCGTCACTGAGGATTTCTCCGGTTGTCCAGGTCGGGTAAGCTCAGAAGTCGATGACGTCCAAGCATGTGTTTGATGTGTTGTCCGATCCTTTTCGCTTTTTTCAGGGTTTTGGAGACGCTATCGATGTCCAAAGGCCGCCGTAGAATGGTGCATGTGTCCTCGTTACGTGCGAGTAACAAGGGTAGGTGTTTCACATCCTGAGCGCCCACTTTACTTACACAATCCCAATCGGTTCCGAACGAAAAAGAAGAAAAATGATCGCGGCGTACGTTGTTCCAATCAAATCCGCTGTCACGATCGTACCTGCGTAACCCCCCTGCCCGTCTTGTGCTCTACCTGCGTCTTCCCATGTTCGAACGTGAATGAAAAAAGGTGCGTACGAATGACAGGTCCTTTCATCTTTTCGGAGTTCCCCTGGCGGGCGGTGATTATGGACTTTTGATGGGGGACGTCTGGGCGGCCGTTTCGGTACTTCCCTGATTCCCTTTACGTGCAGGACAAACGGCGAAACGTCGCTGTTGTGGTGCGTGTTGCATACGACGTCATAGGGCATGCGTAGGCCTTGTGGCAGAGCAATCAAGCGACGGCGCGCGCATCAAAGAAAGCAGAACCGTGACGAAAAAATGACTTGGATCTCAGCAGAAGCCGTTGGATCCAGAGCCAAGGAACCAACAGGTCTCGCGGACTGTCGTTCGAGGGACAATCGAACGGATCTGGATTTTTTGGAGTCACATTGACATTGGGCTTATCCTTTGGCCTCATGTTTCCATCGCTGAGTAGGCACTTGATGATCAGGCTGATCTCAATATGATGTAGCCGAGATCAAACGTGGGTGTTTGCGCTCGAACATGATTGAATGTGACTGCCGTTTATCGATTCCAGATTTCCTGTTGTTGAAAGGAGTCGAGTCAGTATCTCGCCACACACTCTCTGGAGGCGTAAATACCGTGCTTAGTCTCGCATAAATTGCGTGCCAAAGTATGATACAGCCAGGGGATTCAGGAGATTGCAGATTCTTCCAGGGATTCCCCAGGGACCTGCCTTCAGTAGACTAGTAGACGAGAGGAGTTCCCGCGAAAAATGTCGATTCGTATGTAGTTCGTGTCGACGCTTGGCCCGCGCAATCACCCGAAGCTGCTACCTTGAGTTTGCTCCACTGACATCAATGAAGTTCTAGCGACGGCGTGCTGCCTCGGTAGCTTCCGTCGACAGCTGCCAGTGAGAAGTAAACACCTTGTCAGTATGTTCACGTCACGTTCTGCCACATCAATAGTATGGAACACGCGGTTCATTCAGAGCATAACGTTTGCGAACCTGATCATGTCGCTTGATAGTGGAGAAGAACGTTATGGGGTCCCAAGTGGGCTGCTGTGGGACATTAATACTCAGTGGTCAGGTCAACAAACATCGCGTTTTATTTACAGATCCACCCGAGCCACGGGGTCAGTCGTATTTTCGGTCTACCGAAATGAATGCGATTTTTTGGCTAAGGGGAGTGGGAAGACCCAGATCACAGGTGGGCCGTTATCCAACTTGGCCAAACGACGGGGCTTGTTTCGTTTCATCTCACAGTATGGATAACGACTCTCGAGTGGCTCTAGGATCCGAGGGTAGGATTCTCACCTTCGTGGAGGGTGTGGAGGGGAGTTGACGAACAGAAGGGTTCTTTCATGATAGCATTTTTGTGCTGATGGCTCGAGGTTACTCTCCGCTCCATGCTTGAGAATATGCTGCGCCGCTGATGTGACATGTCCCTCTTGTGGATGGTTCGAATTCTTCCGTCCGCCTCCCTGTTTCATAAAGATGAATTGATCCCAGCGATATGCATATGATCGTGGCAGTGGAACGCATTTGAAACTCGCGGCGCTCGAGAGCATGGGGCAGGAAATCCCGATCTTGGCGACGGTGTCGCAGAGGTTGGAGGTGGCCGAGGAGAAAGTCAGGACGCAGGGCATCAGGGTCTAAATAAAGCTATCCAGCGAGTAGCCGCACTCCTCGTTCGCGCTGGCCTGGCAACGTCAGTGGACCTGTCAAGAGCTCATTAATATCTTCTTCCGAGACTCGTGGCTTTTTTTTTGAAAAAATTTCCTGGGAACGGATCTATATTTGCATGGCAGGGTCACGCTTGCCACGACCACCGCGATCGACTCATCACTTGGACGTGTTCATCCTGACGACTCGGAGAAAGGTTCGTGATATTGGCCCCGTGTGCCAGCGGTGAGGCAAGAAAAACCGGGAGCTCACTTGGCATCGTGCCATTAAAATTTGATAGTGTATCGGCCAATGCCCTTTGGTCGGACGCTGAGCGCTGAGCATCCGAGAAGGACGGTCGACTGGCAGTTACGCCCAAACTTCAGCCTCGAGTCGCCAGGCAACGTTACGGCCAACGCCCATCACATCACATCATGTCGACATTAATCTCGACCTTCTCATCCTTTCCAGCCTGCAAAAGATAACACTCTGATCAGTCACGTTCACCCGCCGCAAGTGGGCGGTCACGCGTAGTTCAAGAACCAAGCCGGCGTCAGGAGCTCGGCCAATATCTGATGGAATAGCAACCGGTTCTTGTATTTCTTGTGCCCCTTGATCGAAATGGTTAAACGGCGTGTTTTCTTTCCTGTTCGCTGGTAGGTTTTTTGCTCGCGTTCCTAGCCGCTTAGCAGGCTGCTTTCCATGAGGGGATGCGATGCCCTTCGTCCGACCTCGTGCCAGTTTACCCTTCCTGCCCATTTCGGTCTTCTTCTTATCGAAGAACCTTGACGACGTGGCACCTTTCCACCTCTCCAGTGCAAGCACAGACTTTTTGAGATCGTTGGGCCCGCAACGGGAAAATCAGGGCGTTCACTCGAGCACAGCTCCGTCATGACTCTCTCGCCTTCTCGCGCGCGCCCTACACCAAGGTTCGCACTATCGGTTCTCCCACGATCACTTCGTACAGTGGTTGATTCCGCTGCCTCCGAAGGTCGTTTCTTACCAAATTGTATCCGACCATGCGAAATATAAAACCTGTGACTCTTGTCCGTCTGGCCTTTAGACCATCCAGGATCGTTTCGACGTAGACCGTTGTCATCGTCGTTGTCCCCTTTTACCTTACCTCGTCACGAACGCTCTCGCTTTCGCCTCTCCTCGCCGTCGTTCACCGAAACCAACGTCAAGCAATCGAGAATGTGTAGCATGGAATGGTAAGTCCGCGACTCTGTCATCAGGGTGTATGCGTTCAAACCCTTGGTCACTGTAGCTTCGGAGATCAGTACAGGGGTTGTGGGGTAGGCCACTGCCAGCTAATGCTGACCCATGTCCACTCAAACACGTCCTCCTTTTTCTGTTGACCAGCACTACGTTCGGGTCTATCAGACTGGCATCACGATTGACTGTGGTTCCCCGATATGCAAGTTGAGCAGCGCACACATGCACAAGACGGCACGGAACTGTGGGTGTATCTCCGTACGTCATCTTCTATTTTCCCTTTTTTATACCCTCATTCGCCGTGTCGTCGCCGTGATGTGACTCTATTTCCCCTTGCACGCGTGCCCCTCACGGTGTCTTTTTTCGCATTCGTATTCGTTTCCGGACTCATGACGGCGATCGTTCTCGTCTAGGAACATACCGACTACCGGCGCGTACGCAATTTATTTCAAACAAAATGCGATGCCTGCCTGTACGAAGACTGTGTATCGGACAATGTGCGTCGCACGGGGCGTCACTGGTGACGAGAGGCAATCAAGCCTTCGCCGCTTCTTTCTTGTCTCCATCCTCTGTGCCTCCGCCTCCGCCTCCGCCGCCGCCACCACCTCTGGTGCCTTATGTCCATGCTGAAGCGCCAACCGCCCAAACGATCAAAGAAGAAAAGAAAAGAAATCCATTGTCATCGCGCCTGTCGTATGAAGCTTTTTCGTGTAATTTATGTTTTTCACTCGATCGGACTGTATCCGCCCCCCCCCCTTCCCCCTCCTTCTTCTTTTTCGTCACATACGACGTTGCACAGCAGCCCCCCCCCCCCCCCTGAAGGGGTGCTCGATCCTTGGGTCGAGGTCAGTAACACTTAGCCGAGATGCGGCTTGGGTTACGAAATGCAGACCGTATCCCGAAATGGGATAGAGCCCGTCTGGACCCCTGGATGCGATGCATCAGGGCGGAAGTGGGTGGGTGGGTGGTGGCTGGAACAAGCATGTCGAGAAGAAGAAGAAAAACGAGTCCAAGTTCGACCGAATCGAAATCATTCGATCGACCCCGTCGTTTTTTTTCCCCTCCCTCGTTATTTAGCCCACGAGTACTTGACTACTCTACGTATTATATATTAATAGATACGCGAATTCTTGCATTCTTGGGGACGATAAGAAGTATATATGTAAAAAAAAAACAGCACGCTCGGAGACTTTATACTTGGCAACCCCAGACGTCGAATCTTGACTTTTATTTTATTTTTCTCAGTTGGTAACTATGTAATTTATACTCGTACTGGTACCGGTGATCGATAAACTGGCGCGAAGAAGATTCGAGAGTTGCGGGCCGAGATCTTTTGGATGGTGTCTTTTCGGGACTGACTCGGTGGTTTTAGATAAGGCACGGGGAAAGGGTCGGATAGTAGATAGGCCATTTGTACAAGACGTGACCGGATCGCGCGACACCCCCCTGGCTCGGAAGGTCGTGCGGGGTTATATTACGCTTATATTATCCTACTTGTCGGTTGCGGAGCTCCTCGGCCAAGTGCCTTCCTGGCCTGACCTGACCCAAGGAAATTGAGCATGCCCGAGGCTCGAGGCTTGTAACTCCACAGAACCTAAGTTATATATTTTCGTCCATCCTACGACTCTCGACGTTGCAAATAAACGACCTCACATCGTAAACACGGCCCCCACATGGAAGGTCAGTGATAAGCGGAGAGACTCGGATCTCTAGGCATGACCCCCCCTCCCTGTCAACGAGAACGGAATTGCATACATTAGACTGGTTACCAGTCTACATTGCGATGCGGCTGAACGTTTTGGATGATAGCCAAATATATATACAGGACATATGATGCTCCCGAATCGAAATGGAAATGTGGGCATTATAAAGGCACTTTGCATGGCGGATCACGACACTACCCATCAGCACGCCCTCGTGACCTGTAGGCTGTCAGCAGACCCTGCACATCCTGTGCTGACACTGCTGAGGGCCTGCTTCCCCGCCCCGAACCGTCTCCTTGAGACCGAGAAAACCTGACATCTGACATTTCTGGGCTCAGCTTCTCGGCAAATAAAGCACTCGAGTGGTCGTCAACTGAATTTCAAAACCGCTTGCCCCCACGCTTGATGGGCTGCCGGAACCCTGGGGCAGAGGCAGTCCCCCTTCTGATTTGGGCAGCGAGTTTCTTTCGCTCTTCTTCGCTGTCCTCGTCGGAAGACGGCATACGGGCTTTTGACTTCTTGATGGGCCGCACGGGCGATGAATCCGTATCTGATGGTGGTGCTTTGGTGGTGCTTCGGCTCCGAACACCGCCCGGGCGAAGCGAAGCTTCCCTTGATGGCGTCGCTGGTCGCATGCGTATATCAGACTGTTGATCTACGCCTGCTGCGTCAGACACTGGGGTGGGCCTTGAAGGCTGGATTGAGGGATCGTCTTCCGGCTCGGTCGCAGAGCCGGAGTCTGTGGCATGGTTGACTGGAGTCAGCTTGCGTGAGAGTGCGATGCTGTCTCTCTTTGAGCTAGTTGAAACATCGCGACGATCCTTGGTATTCAATTAGCCATGTTGGGTTCTCGACGTGACAAAAGACCCACATTTGGTTCTGGCGTAAGTGTATGCGTTCTTTTAAGGTGTTCAAATGACTTTTTTATTTTTGGTGTCGGTTCTCGAGGAGGAAGTAATACCGGGGAATTGGCGTCGGTCATGATATTGGCTAGAATCCAATTATATGTATGAGAACAGGATGATTCAGAGGTAAGTACTACCCACGAGGTTCCGAAATGAAGTTGAACACTGCGGTAATGCGCCGAATCGTCGTGGCCAGACGTGGTTTCGACAACGCATTCTTGACGTGTGTGTCGACCGTTCTCCGTGCGGTTCGAGCAACCTTGTCGATGGCCTGACAGCGGAAGATACGGAGCCTAGTCAGACCTGGTTTGCTGTGGATACACATGGTCGGAGCGGGTTACCTTCTCGAGATCGGTGGGTGGGAGATCGCCAACGACATCTGGAGAAGAGAATGCGAGATGATTCACGCTTATCAGCGGCATGATAAGGTGCTTTGATAGAATATCGGCTGAAATCTTGTGACCGACAAAGATGGTTTCCCAACGCCACTTGAAGGCATTGCACTCGAATTGAAACGTAAAATCCTTCCAACGCCACACATCAGTCGGCAGGTTGGCCGTGAGCTTAGGGGAAAGAGTACTCCAAATTTAGACTCGACTACTTCGAACGAGAGCTCCAACATGCCGCCGAGAGTGTGTGCGCTAGACAAGATATCGAGGGAACGTGTTCGCCATGCCTCTTCGTCGTCGTCATCGAGGGGTGGCGAGTCGACCCGTTTGTTACATTCACGCCACCGCCTTGCAAACTGTTTACTTGACAACGCTAGGGGACGGCTGGGAATAGAATTCGCTTGGTTAATCACCGACGAAGATGGGCTCACCTTCGACCCACGTCCGCTTGGTGTCAGTGATCATGATGCAGCAGGTGAGATCCACCGGAGAAGAATGGAATTTCTGACCAATGGGGATGGTGGCGAAGCGCGGTGAAGGACGAGATCAAGAGTGGTTTGAATGAAAAATGGAAGAAAACACGAACGATGAGATAAGGGGTCGAAGTCTGGACGTTGACCTTGACGAGCCATTCCTTTGCGAGAAGGAGTTGCTACACGGATGATCAATATGAATATTTCCGCGGAAATGGAGTGATTGGGTACCTCGTTGAATGAATCCATACTGGTCGCGGACGTACCCCACAGCGTCAAGGACATGGATCGGAGTTTGAATCTGTGGTTCCCAGTCTACCATGGCCAGCGAACACGGCCAATATTGTGATGAACCTGATAATTGCGAGCATTCCGTTCCCCAGTGGGCTCCCTTGCGTCTCAGGGTGCTTCAAACGTCCATTCTCCACACAAATCTCAACCTTGCCGTGCTCGACGCCTACGCCGAGACACAGTTTGGGCGCGACGTCGCTCCCCCGGGAAGCGATACACCGAGAATACGGCTAAAGGAGATGGTAGTATCAAAGCTACATGCGACTGTATTCTGGGACAAGGCAAGGCATGAGTGGGCAGTGGTCGACATGGGATCCAAGCACGGCACATTCCTCCAGTCTCCCCGGCAACCTAGTGCTGAGCCGGTCCGTCTCTCTCCCCCTCGCATGGCGAGTATACCACGCCCATTGCACCACCTCGATCAGCTGATCATCGGCAACACTACCTTTTTGTGTCACATACACGAGGACCGCACACCCTGTGCCGAATGCACATCCACTGGTCAGGGCGTCATACCCCTGTTTGCAGTCCCTAAGGAGAGCCATCGTGGTGCGGAGAAACGGCCCACTGATGTTGCCGAGATGGCACACGCGCAAGAAGCCAGGGATGCCAAGAAAGCACTGACGTCGCTCAGACATGCCCTCCTCGCACGTCTAGCCCCACACCCTTTGACTTCTACACAATCCCCGGCATCATACATTGACCGGTCGGCACGGCGTCGTGCCATGCATCCCAGTTCGCAGTTGGACAGCCCCGGCGTGCAGAGTTCGCGCAGCAGCTCTCCAGGGCCCGCGAAATCGTCACGCGAGCTCTCACAGACGCCGTCGTCCGCGGCGAATGATGAGCGTACCCCTCCATTACCAGAGGATAACGTTGGTCGGCGGCTGCTTATGAAACAGGGATGGCAACCTGGCACTGGGCTCGGGTCAGCGACGGATGACAGGGGAGATGGCGAAGGATCGGGGCTGGTCGAACCGCTAGAGGTCCACTCGACCCCATACAGGGCAGGGATTGGGATGACCCAGAAGGGTGGTGTGGCTCCATTGTCCTTCCAGGAATGGAAAGCGAGTGGGAGGGAACGACGGTGGGAGAGCGTAAGGTCGGGTGACGAGGGGTAGAGTCAATCATGTGCACGTATTAATAGCGACGTGAACGCGACGCGACTGTTTTGGCGTGTTTTTATCGGTCACGTGTGTGGTTCGCGTTCTACGCGACAAATGCCAAAGCCAAGCTCAAGTCCGTTCTTGTCTTTCGTCCTCGACCGCGGCTGACACTTTTTCTTTCTTTCCTCTACTTCCACAACGTCCATTTCTCGTACGCGACCTTGTCTTAAAAGCCACAGTCTGAGTTTTTTCTCTCTCTTTCCTCACAATCTCTTCCCTGTAACCCCTGCCTGGTTCGACAAAGTCGCATACTATCTTCTCCGTCTGTAGCATTTCTCCATCGACTTAGCTCAGTTAGCATGGCCAACAACACCCGCGTAAGCTCACCCTCGTCTGATTTTTTTTCCCTCCCCACTCACCCGTCGCCACAAGTTACAGACTCGAACCCGTATTGGCGCTCAGCGCAAGGTAAATGGCGACGAGAATGCTACCAGCAGACATGCTCGTCAAACGTCAGGCGTCACCGGCGCTGGCACTTCGCGCGCGACTGCCCTCCTAAACGGGCTCAAGGGTGGTCCGCAACGTCCTGCGCTCGGCGAGGTCACCACAACCGCGGTCAACCGCAAGGTCAGTGGACGGTGGTTCATCCCACCCAAGTTGCTAAGTCGCCGTCCTCCATCTTCCTCTGTCGTCCTTCAGGACGCCATCAAGGCCGTTGCAAAAGAGAACCTCAAGGACAGTGTAGAACAGGGCTTGAAGCGCTCCCGTTCCTCGTCGCTCGCAGCTGCCACCGGTCCACAACGCGTCCCAGCCGGTCCTGGTCGAGCAGAGGCTGCTACCAACACCTCTCGTGTATCTACTGCACGCGCACAGAAACCATCCGTCTTCAAGCGAATGTCGCGGCAGGAAACCGCTGTACCAGTAATCGTCACCACCCAGGTCGTCGAAGAGAAGGAGATCGAAATGGATGTCGAAAGTGTCGAAGATTTAGAGCAAGAGCCCGAACACATTCACATGTTCGAAGATAAGAACGAGCAGGACATGGTAGGAGTTCAAGAAACCGGAGTCAACAATGAAAACATCCCAGAGTCTGAGGCGGTCGAATCGAAATCTCCACGCACGTGGCCCGGCGTCGATACCGAAAAGGCTACGAGACACTACAAAGAAGTAGCCGACGTTCAGCGAACATACCAAGATGATGTTGACATTTTTGATACCACAATGGTGTCCGAGTACTCGGATGAGATTTTTAAATACATGTCGGAACTCGAGGTGGGGTCTTCTCCGTTCACGGAGAGTACGTTCGTTGACTGGCGTCTCGACAGGAGGACGCGATGCCCAACCCCGATTATATGGATGGGCAGAGCGAGATTACGTGGGCGATGCGACAAACCCTCGTTGACTGGCTCCTTCAGGTACACTTGCGGTGGCATATGCTTCCCGAGACGCTCTGGATTGCTATCAACATCGTAGATCGTTTCCTTACCAGGAGAGTCGTGTCACTCGTCAAGCTTCAGCTCGTCGGTGTTACTGCGATGTTCATCGCTGCAAAGTACGAAGAGATTTTGGCGCCGTCGGTTGACGAGTTTGTCTTTATGACAGAGAACGGGTACACCAAGGAAGAAATCCTCAAAGGCGAGCGCATTGTCTTGCAAACCCTGGGCTTCAAGGTTTCGCAATACTGCTCTCCGTACAGCTGGATGCGAAAGATCAGCAAGGCCGACGATTACGACATCCAGACAAGGACATTAGGCAAGTTCTTGGCCGAGGTTACCCTGTTGGACTACCGCTTTTTGAGATGCAAGCCAAGTCTTGTCGCGGCGGTCGCAATGTACAGTGCGAGGAAGATGCTTGGTGGTGACTGGGTGAGGACTGGATGTGAATCTTTTCCGCCTTCCCTGATAACTGATCATGTGACTCGTTTCCATTTCCGCTCACCCAGAACGCAGCGTTTGTTTACCATTCTGGGTTCGTTGCGGAACATCTGGAAACTGGTCACCAGTGGATCTGCGAGAAGCTCCTTGAAGAAAACTTTGTACAGCAATACGCCTGTCAAAAGTATGCGCACAAGAAATTCCTCAAAGCATCGCTCTTCGCCATCGAGTGGGCCAAGAACAACTCGACCCAAGGCGAGGAAGGTTGATATGATGCTCAAGAAGTAATCGCAGCTCCGTCCGGGCGTTGTTCAGTTTCTCGCACGACATCTCCTCCAGTTTCACCACCTTATCTTGTGCTTGACATCCTGTTTCCAATCCTCGCATCCATCCGCAATCTCAATGTCTGATTATACACTCTAGTCTCATGTCTTATCTGCCCATGTGTTGCTCTTGCCCTGCTATCTTCCCATGCATTCCTCTCCCTGCATCTTCTCCCATCATCTATTTGCCGCTGCGCACTATTGCGAAACACATCGTATTCATATGCTTGTTTTGCCTATGCCTCGCTCTCTCGCACGCATCCCCGGCATTCTTTCGCAGACACATCTGTATGCCATGCACCTTCATCCCTATCTCTTTTTCTCCGTCTGTCTCTGGTCGCTTTGTTATCTTCTTTTCTGTGTCTATCATCTTTATTTTCCTATCTACACATTCACATTATTTCATCCACGGCCTGACGTTTGTCGGCTTCTTATTCCGATTGGGTTTTGTTTGCGCTTTCCTCATCACTTGATTGACTCGAGCGCTTTCTACTCGTTTCCTGTACGCTCCCGTCTCGAATAGCTCGTATTGGGCCGTTTTCTGCGTTACTGTGGCACGTAGTAGCTGCCGGGTGCCTACTCGTCTCGTCGAATCATCAATAATTATTAGTCTTTGTCTCAAGCTACTCGGGCTGACCTACACGAAAACCGCCGAGTTCCGAACCTGTGTACATGTGATTCTCACCCTCCTAACGATATTTAGCGAGTTTACGCAAGGAAACGGCTGTTTCAGACAGGTCCTATTACCACTCACAGTCACTTTACCCCATGTCGTTGTCATTCAAAGGCCACACAGTCGTCGTGACCGGCGCGGGTGGAGGACTAGGAAAAGCGTACGTCTCGCACTCGGAACATGATGACCTTCTCACGCGAATACATTGTGCTTCTATCCTAGGTATTCACGCTTGTTTGCTGCTCGCGGTGCCAACGTCGTCGTGAACGATTTCAACGGAGAAGCAGCGCAGAAGGTGGTCGATGAGATCAAGCGAGGTGGGTGGTTCATTAATTGCGTTGTTGCTATCACAATCTGTGTCTCTTGTCTGTGGCGCTGTGGTTCTAATGCTGACCGACGTCATCGTTGCCAGCGGGCGGCAATGCCGTTGTCAATACGTCTTCGGTGACGGACGGTGCGGCTGTCATACAAAGCGCCATCGATGCCTTTGGGGGGATCACCGTCCTCGTGAACAATGCGGGTATATTGCGGGACAAGGGGTGCGTTACCATCTTTTCGCCCTCGGTTGTAGGTTTGGAAAACCCACGCGCATGGCTGACCCCCGATGTGTGTGGGATAGGTTCAAGAACATGTCGGACGCCGACTTTGATCAGGTCATTGCGGTACATCTCAAGGGTGCTTATGCCTGTACCAAGGCTGCTTGGCCGCATTTTCGCAACCAAAAGTTTGGGCGGATCGTCAACACGTCGAGCGCTGCGGGCATCTATGGTACGTTTTCTGTGCAACGTCGTGGATACGTTGTGTGGTTGCTTAAATATGTGTGTGCGCGTGTGGGTGTGTGTGATCATGACAGGCAACTTTGGTCAGGCAAACTACAGTGCAGCAAAGATGGGTTTAATTGGATTCACGAAAGCGCTTGCGAGGGAAGGTGTCAAGTACAATATTAATGCTATCGCAGTTGCACCCGTGAGTTTCTTTTGGTGCGTCATCTGTGACACGCGTGTTGACTGCGTCCGATCTGCCAGGTGGCCGCATCAAAGATGACAGAAACCATCATGCCGCCCGATGTTCTCGCGAAGTTGAAGGTATGATGGGTTTACGGATCTTGTGCATCAATGTCTGAACGCGGACTTTTTTTGCTAGCCTGATTTCGTGGTACCATTTGTCGCTGCCGTGTGTCACCCTGATGGTCCAAACGCGTCGGGGCGCGTGTTTGAAGTCGGAGCAGGGTTCGTCGCAGAGAATCGGTGGGAGAGGAGCAAGGGGGCTATCTGGAGGACGAATGAAACATTTACGCCTTCTGCTGTGAGGCGCATTTCCCGTTTCTAGCTCCATCGCCTTATAGGCATTCAGGTCAAACTCAAGTGGTCAGAAGTCACCGACTTTTCAGACTCAAGACAGTGAGTGCAAGCGATGTACATCATGTTCTTTCATTCTAACAGGATCACAGTCCAGAATCAATCGCAGACGTGGAGAGCACGGTGTGTCATCCGTTTCTGACATGAGAGAATTATTAATCATGGCTTTAACAGCTCGAAGTTGCTTCCACTCTGCCGCCGAATCCTCAATCGACGTCACCCGTTCAATTTGGTGGCCAAACTGTCATCATTACCGGAGCTGGTGCGGGTCTTGGTCGTGCCTACGCTCTCATGTATGGTCGACTTGGAGCCAATGTCGTCGTAAACGATGTTAGCGAAAAGGGAGCTAACGCGGTGTGCGCAGAAGTCCGGCAAGGCAAGTAAACCTCGTCTGCCCGAGATTCCGAATCCTAATGGGCAACTCGTTGTAGCTGGTGGGAAGGCGGCGCCTGTCATTTGTTCCGCAGAAGACGGTGATCGCATCGTCAAGGCCGCCTTGGACACGTTTGGCGGTGTGCATGTTCTCGTGGCGAACGCGGGTGTACTGCGAGATCGCTCGTTTGCTGCCATGTCGGAGCAAGAGTGGGATCTCGTGATGGCCGTCCATCTCAGAGGCACCTACAAGGTTGGCTCTCTCGGGGGATCCTGCATGTCGGTGGTTTGTTGACAGCAATGCTAGTGTGCCAAAGCCGTTTGGCCGATATTCCAGAAGCAAAAGTATGGACGGATTGTGACCACGTGTTCGCAAGTCGGTATCTGTGAGTCGATATACGCACAATAGTGCTACTCTGCATCCTGAGATCACATTTCTTCAGACGGAAACTTTGGGCAGACCAACGTGAGATATATCTTTGCTGATTTTCATCGCCTTCTCACGCGCTTTTTGGGTAGTACTGTGCAGCCAAAGCTGCCATCATGGCACTCACAAAGACCCTTGGGTTCGAAGGCAAGAAGTACAACATTATTTGCAACGTCATTGCTCCAAGTGCCGGTACCGCGATGACGATGACTGTATGGTCGGTTGACGTTTAACCCTCTACCACAACTCCTCGCTGACGCGATCTTCAGGCCGAAAGAGATGGTCGATGCTTACAAGGTAACCCGACTCTCGGCGTCTCTGGAGAGTTCGATCACTAACCAACACCCACCCAGCCGGATTACATCGCCCCCGTCGTGGGCTACCTCACCAGCCAAGACAACACTGAGACGACGGGGAGGTTGTTTGAAATATCGGGCGGCTGGGCAGCCGAGACGCGGTGGCAACGGACGGGCGGACACGGTTTCCCGACGAACGTCACCTTGACGCCCGAGGACGTCCTCGCGAAATGGGACGTGTTTACCAACTTTAGTGCGTGTCCTGTCTTGACGTGCTTTTTGGGTTGGTCGCCGACTGATTCGGGTATGTAGATGATGGTCGGGCGACACATCCAGCGACGACGACGGATGGTATGGCGACGCTCATGGCGAATTTGGACAACACCACGGGGGAGCCTGTCAAGTCGAGACTGTAATTTCGAATGGCAAGATGGCCGAGGTGACCTGGTCTTGGAAAGTGTGTAATGCACTTTTGTTTAAACACTGATTGTAGAGAAACACTCGATGGTATTACTTGACCTGCATAGATGTTGATCCAATCAAACTTTGGCCTTCAAGGTTTGTTATTACAGGGGGGAATGGCTACACACTATTATAGAACATCTACAGAACAATGAATAAGGACTGGTACGCTTACAACGTAATTGTGTTGAAGTCAGCGAAGTAGCCAATCCGAAAACAGATGGGAATTAGTCCTTGGTGAGATCACTAACCTCGGAAACAGAACGAGATTGTTTGCCTAGCCCAGAATCCTCGCTATTGATTTTCTTAGGCTTTGGTTCTTCTGACAACCTGGCTTCTAGATCTTGAAGTCTTTTGAGTTCATTCTGTTACACGAATGTGAGGATGCATACAATACTAACGAAAACACGAGATGGATACCTTCAGATTCTGTATCCTCTCTTGCAATTCAGCTTTATGCGAGTCATTGCCATTGCTCTGGGATCTGGTAGGGTCCGGTCTGGGGCTACTAGTAGGACTGTTATCGGAGGTATTCGGTCTTGGAACAAGACCATGCGCCTGTAATAAAGCTGAGATATCAAGTTAGAAGCCCAAGAAAGTGGAAACAGAATGGAAACCAATGTTACCGATTGGCCTGTACTTGAAAATAAAGAACAGTGATGGTTCATCATTGACAACTAGGCGGGAAACACATTTGGAGGGGCGATCGTTCCTAGCTCTCTCTGGACCGAAGCTAGAAATGTTGGATGATAGGTGAGCGATCATCTCGATGTCAACACTTACCCTATCCGATGGTGAGCTGCCTTGTTGGACGTCTCGTGAAATTTGTCATCGTCACCCGACACACCCATATCCTTGTGGCGAACACGGCGGTCTTTGACGAGCCTCCCATGTTCGATTTCCAAAGAGATCTCCCCAAATCCTGGAGGAACCTCTTTATTGAGCAAACGGTCGTCATCTAAGCAGATTTACAAAGACGAATTCTCAGCCTAACCTGCGAGATAGAAAGAAAGAAAGAAAAAACTCTAACCGCTAAGCTGAATACGCGAAAAAATGAAATCACGCGTCTTGTTATCAGTACCGATGTTTGACATCTCTGCTGTATCCCCCTCGCCTAAACGACCAGGGTACATGGGTGAGCCGCCACAGAAGATGCCATCTACGGTTACCCAACCTGCGTTCCCTTTTGTGCGGGTTTCGGCGTGAGAACGCCATTTGATACTGAACGTCTGCCAGCCCAGGGTTCAAGTGAGTGGGAGAATGAGAGGACGATTTCAGCCCTGAGACGAGATGAAACGCGTCGTTGTTACCTTGCCTTGCTCTGAAGCGATCCAACACGTCGCTCGAGTGGGAGTCTCGAATTCGGTGTGGTGTTCTTCTAATTCTTTGTCGTCGACGAGGATGTGCACGGTGTAATCAACTATCTGCATGATGTGGGTCGAACAGTACCGTGGATCTCGTTGGCGCGAGAACACGTGACACTGACGGTAGGTAAACACCTCGTTCGTCAGTTCACGTCTTATGCGCGTTCGACTTTCAAGGAGGTGCCCACACGGATCGAATAATACAACTTGGACACCTCTTACTCACCCGCTGCTCCTCTAATTTGATCTATATTCCGCTGCCTCATCCCGACAAGTAAGTGATTGACTTCACGGTCCGATTTCATCCAACCTGGTGGTTCTTGATCCAGTGGAACCATCTAGACATGTTGATACGGATATACCACCTAGTTTCACGCCAAGAGACGAAGTCGAAGGCGGTATTCCCCGAGGGTCGTCTACTTCGGTGAACGTGAGGAGATCGAGTGCTGATGGAAGAAGAAGCGCTCGGCGGGAGAGGAGGTCCATTTTACGACATGCAGCTTCGCTCTTGAGACCAGATAGAGGAGTCGGACCGTCTCCAACTGTGTGGGGAAGCGTCAGATCGATAGTACTGTCATCTTGTAAGTTGTCACCTCGTTGTGGATGCCAATTCACATTGGTTACATTTTAGCTCTGAATGTACTCCTTATCTTCATCCCAATATCCGTATGCTCTTTCTTCCTACCAATGAATACAACCAATTTAGATCATCCTTGCCTAGTGGGCGCTCAACTTTGCCATACCAAATCAACATACTGCTGTGTTTGCCTGTATGCTCCTCTGCTACCTCCTTTCCTGCTTCCTGATTTCATTCCCCCAGGCTCCTTCATAGCGTTAATACCGTTGGCTCAGGTCAGTTGACTGAATTGCAGTATCACCCACGGTCTTGTATTTACGGGCCGATCAGTTGCTCGCTTTTGCTACTGAAGAACTCTCACTGCGTGTCGGACAAACGTTGGCCGGCCTCATCAATGCAACCTTGGTCAGTGCGTTGCAAATATACCGCATTCCCTTCTCACAGATTCATATTCTACGTAGGGAAACGCGCAAGTCAAACCGTTGTTTTCGAAAACGTGATCGCTCAACTCTCTGCCCCACAGTGTTGAACTCGTTGTTTCGGTATGTAGTGTCGTGAACGTTTATGCGTTCTCCTCGTTTCACATTCACCTTAGATCATCGCTTTGACTAAATGCCAACTCACGATTGTACAATCATCGCGTGAGCTATCAGTATTCCTGTGCCTGCTGCACCTACTTGACATACACACCGCGCTCCTAGTTATTGGTTCTATTCTGAGTAACATACGCAAGTGTGGTCGACACTTCCATGGACTGTTTCACTAATGTCTGATTCTCGTAGTGCTGGTTCTCGGCACGTGTTTCTTCGCAGGCGGCTTGCGATTCTCAGAACAGGGCTTTGGCATCAGTGCGGGTTTCTCGGGCGTATCACTATTCTTCCCTACTTGACAACAAACCGAAGGTGCCGCACAGCTCAACGCATCATTGTTGACAATCAGTGTCATCGCCGTCCTGTTGCCTGTTGCCTTCCTCACGATTCTTCAAGGACTTCCAGGTTTCGATGAGGCTACTGCTACTCAGCAAATCCTCAAAACCAGTCACGGTGTAAGGTTTTTCCTTGGGTTCTAATTCACGCCCTAGTTTCATGTCTGTTTTTTTTTAGTTCGCCATCATTCTGCTCTTTAGTATGGTCTTTGTGCTCCAAGGTACCTTTGAAAAACTGACGCCGCTTCAGTCTACATGTCTTATTTGTTCTTCCAATTCTCTTCCCACAAAGACCTCTATCAGGATGATAGCAGCGAAATATCTATATCGAAAAAATATATTGGTGAGAATCCCTTCACGGGGAAGCTGAGGAGGAAGTTTCTTCAGGTGAAGACATCTTCGACGCCAAGCCACGACGGGCCTGTGTCGCCCGTTGGTTTGCATCCATCGCAGACGGAGAACGTGCACTTTCAAGAAAATAACGTTGCACTGACTGAGCAGAGTGGCCCAAGTATACCGTTGGAAAACAGCGAGCAGTCTGAGGAACAAAAGCCTCAGATGAGTGTAGCAGTATCGTTCTGCCTCTTGGCAGTCATCACAGCGGTGCGTCTTTCCACCATCCCAACTCGAGCGACATTGATGTATGGTTCGTATCGCAATGCAGCTCGTTTCCGTCACTGCGAATTTCCTTGTTGACTCCATTGATGGTATGACAGCGGCTACTGGCATTAGCAAAGAGTTCGTCGGTGTTGTTCTCCTACCCGTCGTCGGAAACGCAGTAGACCACGTCACCGCAGTGACGGTGTCCGTGAAAGACAAACTAACTCTTAGCCTGGGTGTTTCTGTCGGCTCCAGTATCGTGAGTAGGATCTGATCACTCTGCTTTGCACAAAGGCACTCAGGATTACCCCCCCAGCAAATCGCACTGTTCGTCATTCCGTACGTATATTCGCTCAATTCGTGATCTGTTGCATGTTGTATTCACTGCCCACCATCACAGTTCGATGGTCATATTGGGATGGATGATTGGGAAGCCAATGACTTTCCTATTTGACCCGCTCGAGTCCATTATTTTGTTCCTTTCTGGTAAGTGTAGCACGACAATCATTGCTCCACGGTCACGATCGATTCCTGTGTTGTCCAGTGCTCACGGTGAACTATGCTGTCCAAGACGGTAAATCAAACTGGCTTGAGGGTGTGATCCTCATATGTGAGTTGCGTCCCCCTCGCTCGAGGAGTACTGTGCTGAGGTGCTACTAGGCCTGTATCTCATTGCCTGTCTCACCTTCTTTTATTATCCTGGTACCGCGATGTGTTTGCTTTCTGCCTGGTTTTGTCCCTGACCCAATTGACTTTGCAGGTTCACCAACTGTTTTCGCCAATTGCTCGTAGATCTGTGGGGTTCCCTGTACATCGGGTTCTGCTTTTTATCCATCTAGTTATGGCATGATCGATATAATATTCAACTAGTATAGCATAGATAACGTCGCTGCTTGATTCAACTCTCTAGATGTTACGCAGTACTGCAATATTATTGGTGCACAGGGCTAAATTTGCCTGGCATGTGATTTCGTTGCCGGATGTTCCCTCGCGCAACCTCGTCACTACTTCCATTGACTAGCAAGTAACACAAACCATGTCCAAGCTACCCGCCGTCTTCGTCGATCCCGAAGACTCTCAGTTGGTAGCAGACGCGAAGAAACAGGTTCCGGAGGACGAAGATTACTCGTACACGGAGCGGGACATTATCCTTTACAACCTCGGCATCGGTGCTACCGAGCAAGAGCCTCAATGGACGTATGAGAATAACGAGGAGTTTGGTGCTCTCCCCACTTTTGGGGTCATCCCACAGTTTAGTGCTAGCTCAGCCGTACCCCTCGGATGGCTCCCGAATTTCAACCCGGTACGTGTCTCAGGTTGGCAAGATCCTGCACCCCCTCTCTTCCCGGATCCAAACGAGACTGTTTACTGCGTCTTCCCTTGCCATTGGCGGGCGATGGCATTTCTGCCTTTTTTTTCTGTTGTAGGCAAAGCTTTTGCACGGCGAACAATACTTGTGTCTCAAAGCTCCTATACCTACTGAAGCGAACGTCGTGAACGCAACCCGGTGTGTAACGAACCTAACCCCATTAGCTCGGGTCAACTGACCACATGAAACACAGGCTACTCGAAGTCCTGGATAAGGGCAAGGCTGCTTCCGTCACGACCCTCGTCCAGACCAGGGACAAGGACACGGGACAGCTCCTCTTTGAAAACCAAGCCACCGTCTTCATCCGTGGCGCGGGTGGTTTCGGGGGTAAACGTTCTGGAACAGGTACGTTTTTTTGTCTCGTTTCTTCTCGGCCGAACTCGGTTTACGCCCTAATTTTGCCCCTCACACACGCGACCTCGGACGTGTTTGTTATAGACAGGGGTGCGGCGACGGCAGCAAATGTGCCACCGAAACGCGTGCCGGATGCTGTCATGGAAGAAAAGACGTCACCCACGCAAGCTGCACTTTACCGGTTAGTCCCCCCATCATCGTTGGCGATCTCTATCCCGGGCAATCGCTCACATCGAGCGTCCAATCGCGTGAAATCAGTCTGAGCGGGGATTACAACCCGTTACACGTAGGCGTTGTCTCTTTTAGTGAATGCGGGTCTGAAAGCTCCACTTTTAATAATATATACACTACCTGATCCCCATTTGGCGTCCTCGTCGAACGAACGGTTTTCGAATCGGCTTTTTCGACCCCAGATCTCGCCTGACTTTGCCGCGATTGGCGGGTTCGATCAGCCGATACTACACGGTACGCCACTCTCGCCGAGTCGAACCTTTTCCCCATTCCCCATTGACGAATCAACGGTTGTGGGGGTGTGATGACACAAAGGACTTTGTTTCATGGGAATCGCGGGCAAGCACGTGCTCAAGACGTTTGGTCTCTACCAGGACATCAAAGTCCGGTACGTCGCGGAACTAAAAACAAAACAAAACTTGGGGTTCTCGTTTTGAAGGAACCCCGGTCGGATCATGTCATTTGTGGTTCAAGGTTCACTGACTCCAAATCATTATTTTCTCATACTCCGCAGGTTTGCTGGCATCGTGTACCCCGGCGAGACGCTCGTTACAGAGATGTGGAAGGAAGGCAACAAGGTGATATTCAGTACGTCGCGCTTTTTCCTTTTTTTGTTTTGTTCCTGGGATAGGAACGGCGGGAACGCGTGTACTCATGTCATGATTGCTATAGCTACGAAAACCAAGGAACGAGGGACAAGCGTTTTGACTAGCGCCGCGGTGACGCTGGCGAATGGGGACAAGGCGAAATTGTAGGACAATGCATGGATCATTCTGTCCTTTGAGCGTACTATGCAGCGTTTTGGAGCCACCAGAAGCTTAAGGATCCAGTCGGTTTTCTTGATATGCGGGATACGTATGGAGGTTACGGGAAATGAAACAATTGTAGGCTACCGAATTGTGCTTGCAACGTCTCACCTTGATAGCCTCCCCCCGTTCAAACTTACCTTGACGCCACTTCCAGTCCGGACGTCCGTACAGTGCGGGATCATCACGTGTCGGTATACGAATGCCAATACCATGAAAAATCGTTGGACGTGGGACTATCAACACGATCGTTCGAAATTCGTTAAATAAACATGTAAGCCAAAGCCTCCACAAATATTAGGAGGAGGCATAAGGTAGAGCGTAGACGGACGGGTACGTTGCCGGGCCAGGATCCTTAAGCCCGAGTAAACGTGTCTTCTAACACCTCAACACGTCAATATGGGATCAGCACCTGAAACGTGCATGTAATCAGAAACATCACTGGACACGGGTGCGGCACACCGGAGCCAGGGTAAACTCCAAACAGCGACGTACCGGGGTAATACCAAAACGTGACACAGAGGATGAGGTAGAGGCCTAGTTATCACGCGCAGTGGTCAGTAACATACAAATAAAAATAAAAATAAAAATAAAAACAGCTGGTGCCATCGACACATGCGACTGATCGAAACGATGACAGAAAACGTACAGATGAGGATTGTCCCTTCGAGCCAGTTTGACTTGCCGTCTTGGACGACGTAGTTGACTGTGAGCACTACATAGACCGTCAAGGGTTACAGATCGCTGGAGTGGCAAGAGGGGAAAGCGGGGGGACGCACCTGAAAGGAACATGACGATGGATTGGAGAGGGTCAAACAGGAGCGTGAGCGGCTTGCCAAGTATCCATCCCAACGTGATCATAAACCTGTATTTGGTGATCAAGGTAAGCGTCCATGGCACCGTCGTCAGTAACCCAGGGGGGCGACGTACGGAATGACGAAGAGCGCGATTTGCTAGTGGAAGAGGTTATTGCGTTCTGGAAACGGTGTATAGTGAAGGAGAACTAACGATGCTGGATCCGACCGCAACACTCAGACTTAGCGTCAACTTGTCCTTGACAGACACCGTCACCGCCGTGACGTGCTCTGCGGCATTTCCGACGATAGGGAGGAGAATGACTCCGATGAACTCCTTACTGATACCTCCGGTTGCCGTCAGCCCACTGATGGAGTCCACCAGAAACTCTGCAGTAACAGCGACGAGCTACGGAGATCGTCAACGATCACCTTTGCTATTAGCAGCGCATATAACCAATAAACTTACTACGGTGACGACGACCAAGAGTCCGACAGACACAGGAACGCTCATTTGAGGCTCCTCGGTTTCGTCCTCAAGTAGCATTGGTGCGATAACATGACCCGACTCTGGATCGGAGGTTGGCTGAGCAGCATGGATCGATTTGTTCCCTGGCGCCGAGAAACGAGGAGAGGACGGAGGCGAGATGACCAATGGCGTTTCGGCGTATTGGGGCGCAGCAGGTTTCTTTCCATGACGGAATCTCTTGATCTTGAATGGGTTTACCACGTATTTTGTTGATTCCAGAATTTCTTTGCTGTCATCTTGGTAGAGACCTTTGTGCGAAGAGAGCTGGAAGAAGAGGTAGGCTGCATAGACTGAAAGGCAGAAAATCTGCGTTAGTCATGCAATCATGACTCGAAAAGCAAATCCGTACTAAAGAGTAGAATGATGGCGACCTGTGAAGAGCTCAGATATGTTTATTTATCCCTGATGTTGGTGAACACACCCCATGACTCATGTTAAGAATCGATTGATCAACGGTTGCTGGATCGTAAGTAGAAGAGTTTTCAAGAGCCATCACGAAGGCACCAGGGAGAAGGACGGCGATAACACTGATGGTCAGAAGAGTTGAATTCATCTGTGCCGCGACTTTTGGTTCAAGGTTTCAATCAGTGCGAACGACAATGCGATGGAGAAACACATACTGATCCCGAAACCCTGCTCCGAGTACCTCAGCCCACCCGCAAAGAAACACATGCCGAGCACGAGCACTATGTGACAGGGCAATATTAATAGGAAAACAGGTGATGGTACGGCTGAGGGCTTACGCAAATTACTTAAGACAGAGCCGACAACTAGCAGAGGCTGTGAGTCTGGAAATGTGCAACCGACGGAGCGAGCATTTTACTCACGAGATGACTGCACGATGTCTAGTTCACACTTGGTCAAGGCGATGATCTGACGGAACCCGCAATGAGAATGCGACATGTAGGTATACATGACGGAATCTAACATACCGAAACGATCAGCTCGACACTGCGGCAGAAGCGCGTGGAGAGATGAGCCTATCGAGAGGTGCAACGAGGGTTCACTTACGCATTTCCCTAAGAAAAAAATGTCAAAAAGCCGGTAAAAAGCTACCGATCACACTTACGAGTGTGGCATTCATGAGGCCCGCTAGGGTTTGCCCGACTCGCATCGACAATTCGTCCGTGGCGAATGCAAGCAGCTGGTGATTCATGAATACCACGTTGTAATTCCCGAATCAACGACCCACCTTGGCAAGAGGTACGATGGCAAGAAAGGAGACTGTTGAAGTGAGTTGACAGCGACCAGTGCAGAACGAAAGACGACCACGCACAGACGAAGATGAGCGTGTGCTGGTTGGGCAATGCGAAATTTAGTGCCCACTGACCGAGCGGACATTAGCGCAAAAGAAGAGAGAGAGAAATTACAAGGCGTACGGCTAGTGGAATACAAACGAGAAGAACGTTCAAATCTGTCAAGGGACGTATGAGGAAGAGGGCCTCGCTCCGTCGGCGGACGACTTACAAGACGCTAATATAATAGCTCGTATACTTTGCCAGATCGTTGGAGCCGGCCCCACCTTTTTTGGAGGCTGCATGAGGAGGGAGGTATGCTGCCGAAGAGTGGTTTTCTTTTGTTGCATTCCTCCCTCAGTCGCCGGTCTCCTCATTGCCGAGGATGAACCAGACGGCTCCTCGGTGAGTATCAGTTGTGTGGAGTTGAAAAACGACTCTGTCGTCTCTGCCACTGGTGTCGACGATCGTAGGGTGTCCATGGGTTTCACGGGAGTTAGTTAACCTGAGAAACAAGCAACCCACTATTATTTGGAGAGTAAAAGTCAACGTTGTGCTAGAACATTAGGAGACAAGTACCTTGGAATGTCGGTTTGTAAAGGGGAGCGAGTGACAAAGCGAGGACGACCACGAATGTCCACCTATTTCAAGAGGCCGATGCCAAGTGATCGTTCACAAACCGAAAAAGGCAACCTCTGTCGTTCGATCAGAAAAATCGGCGTCGTTCGATTTTCCTATGTTCTTTTCTTTTCTTTTCTGTTTCTTCTCTTCAGACTACTCCTCTGCTATGTTTCAGGACCGTATCCGCAGTCGCACCGAGTCTACCCACTGCCAGTACAGCACCCGAGCTCAAAATTGCTAGCAGCAGAGCGGAGATGTCCGAACTTGGCGGGATCGTTCTATTCGAATGTTCCATATCCACGCACCCACCGCACCTATCCTGGTCTGAGTCACGGTCTTCTGTACTGCCTCATGGCCGCGCCGCAACCTTCGCCACAGCGAGGCTTGATCATAACTCCCCTCCCTCCCCATGGATTACCGTCCGAACTCATTACATTGCATTTGCCATTCTAAGTAGTCATCGGCGGTCTGTGCTGTGTTACCCGTCAGTGCGTGTATCACGGATATCCGTACTATGACATCGTCGGGCTGTACGCGACGGGTAAGCGAAGCGTGCAACACTCTGTTGCCTCAACTTGCCTGGTACTCAGTTGCTTTGCATTCCGAGCCATGGATAATACACAGTAGCATTTCGACCGACGTCATTCACTATGCAGTGAATACCTTATTCTTGTCTTGTCACATCATCATGCAGGAGCCTTTTCCGCTCCAGTCTGAAACAGGGCCACCGTCTGAATCACCTTGACAGTCATACAGATATAAACTGATGAATGATCATTGCGATGACAACAAATTCTAGTACATACTATCGCGATCAGGGTGCTACACTTCAAGTGAGCAGAATGTAGTAAGGAAAGGAAAGGAAAGGTCAAAGACCAAGCTAAATAGACAGCATTATGGTATGTATCGGTCGCCATAAACAAATCAGATCAGTGAATTCCAATACCATTACAAATGTATTCCTTTTCTCTGTCACTCGATCCCTAAAGCGGTGTTTTAGTCCGTTCATCCTTGGTACGCAAACGAAACAGCGCCGTATAAACCGTCCTCGTGGCCCAACATGCCATGGCCATGCAGAACCTGAACAGTGAACCAGACGTCAGCCGGAGCAGGTGAGGAACAATACGTTACATACCTCCATCTTCCTAGCATGCCACCCTACTCCACTGCTGATATTTCCGTTTGCATTCGCTAGCCGCTCCATTTCAACCCGTAAAGGATGGTCAGCGGGCAGTTGCCTCCGCAGATCCCCACTGATCCAGCCACTCGCCGCGTCAACGTACCAGCCTCGACCCCCCTTGCTCCGGATGGTTCGCCACGTCCCAGCACCGACTCCCAGACTGACAAGCGCTGGAATGGATAACTCAATGACACGGAGGCGACTGGGTGCCTGTGGGACAATGGCTTCGGGACTGTGTATGGATGTGTAATTAGGCGGTGTACACAACGGCCCAATCATCCGCGTGTGCAAAGCGATGGAGGCTTGGCGGGCACATCCTCGTGACCCACCCATGCCAGCACCGGCTCGGCCCCAGTCAAGCTCCGGTGAAGTGGATATGAGTGTCAATACCTCGACGTTGACAGCCTTGGTCTTGATGAACGTAGCGATGGCTTCCAGTCCAAGTTCTGGGATATAGGAGAGACCCAACGAGCGTAGCTTTGGTTGGGGCCTGCACACATCCCGCAGCAATTCGTTGGTGATTGGGGCGCTGGATAAGTCGAGGTATGTGAGTTCGCCACTGGTGAAGCAGGGTGCGAGGGTAAAGATTTCGCCGAGGTCCTCGGTAGATAGCGGAGACGGGAAAGTTCGATCACCATAGAGCGTTAGCTCTTGTATCCCAGCAGCGGCGGGTGTTCGAACGAGGAAATCTTTGATGGACTCTCCGGTCAACCGGATGCATCGAGCCAGAGCAAGCGAATGAAGTCTAACAGACGAGTCCCCAAGTGCGCCGAGCAACTCAGGTGTGACACGTGTCGCGGAAAGATCGAGATGGGTAAGAGAGGGGAAGGCGAGAATAAAGGGAGTAAGGATGTATGGCTGGATAGATTTTACACCACGTAGACAGAGACGCTGAAGACCAGGGAACGTCAACGACTCCTCTAGGGCAAAGCGGAGAGCCAATGATGTACGAGAACGCCTCGCGTCGATTCGCTCCTCGTCTTCGCTCGCACTTGAGTCGCCATCGTGGAGGAACAGGTGAGTACTGACAAACTCGGTGACAGCGCTGACGAAAACAGCGCTGACACAACCTGTCAAATCAACAGCTTCGAGAGCTTTGCAGTCACGCCTCCTCTCGCGTTCATCTTCCTCAGGATCATTGTCATTGGCGATGAGGCCACGTCCACGTGACGGACGACGCCGACCACGTGAGAGAGACCCTCGGAGGAATAGCTCATTCAAAACAGGCAATGTTAGCGCCCCGTCCATATATTCGGTAGCACCAAATGCCGTCAGGTTCGGCATTTCCTATAGGAGTATATTAACCCCCACGGGGGAGGACGAGCAAGTGACGTAGACGTACCTTGAGGAGCGACTGGACACGTTCGCCGGTAACAAAACGCCTTGTCATGCCTTCCTCCACAGAACGGCGCATGCCGATGGTCCGGAAATGGTTAAAATCAAGGTGCTGTACAAACCTTCCTGGGCGTGGGTCATGCAATGTTGGAACTATAAGCATGGGAGTTTAGTTAGCATGCAATTGTTCAGAGAACAAAAATAGAATGTAACTTTACCATAAACACCAGGTTCGTTCCTCTCCACAACATTTTGGACTGCATCGCTAATGGAGCGCATAATCTTCCATCGCGCAGGACTTTTACTCTTCGCCCTGAGACGCCGCGGACTAGGGTCACGAGACGCGGGTGGAGAGAGCAATTCGGGAGGAATAGATCCATCTGGACCGCTGAGAGTCTCAAGAATGGAGTCCGTCCATTTTTTGAGGGTATCCTCATCAGTGGAAGCCCCGGGTATGGTGGTGCTTGCAAGAGCCGCCTTGGTAGCGGCATGGATGGACTGCTCGACGGCAAGTGCAGTAGTGTCCTCTGTGCTTTGGTCCTCGCCCCCAGTTATCTCCTCCACGAGTGCGAGCCAGCTTTGTGGAAGGCGGACCTCGATTCTGTGCCACAACCACGGTTTGGCAGCATCATACCACGCGTGATTGACGAGGCAAAGGTTGGTCAATGTCCTACGCACGACTAGTTCCGGACAGTTGCTCGGCGGCATGGACGACGGCAATGCAGTCGGAGCGGCATAATCTCCGAGCGCGATGGGATCCAAGGAGCTCGTAGACGATGGCAAACCTGCGGTATAGACATGTGCGCAGATGGTGAAGAGGAGTTCGGGTGGGTATTGCAAGACGGTAGACATATTGTTGAAGTAGAGGCACTTCAATATCCGGGATGTGGATGGGCCAGTGTCGGATCGGTGGTGAGTACTTCTTATATACCCTTCCGGGTCGGCACTTGCACGTGTGCACTCCGTACGTCAAGATCCAAGACCCTAAGGTGGATTATATAATCCGGGGGACGGGGAAGCGCCCGCTCGTAAGAGGGCGGGACCGCGAGTCGTCGCCAAGTCATTGACACCAATAATATCGCCGTTCAACATATTCGGTGTTCGGGGCACTGATCAGAGCGTTTCAGATCAGAACGATCCTCCTTGCCTCCGCCATAAGCCCCCGCTGTCTCTCCAATCATAGCAATACACGAATCGCTGTCATCACCCGACGCCTTCGCACCTCGTATGTGTCAATTTTGCGGCAATAGCACGCAACTCGAAGTAAGAATTGGTGTTCAAGTTGCCCAACGTCCTCGGGCTAGATCCAATCCGGATTCGGAAATAGATCAAGTACCTAACAACCCCAGGTGAGAGATTCTGCCACATAAAATTGACTGTATAGCCATGTAAACGTCATCCCTCGGCAACACCAATAAACTTACTCGTTCGAGAGCTGTGACTGGAACTGAGACGGCCATTCTGGACAAAAAAAAGGAAATCAGACTATATCAGTGGTCGTTCCTGCGCGAAAATCGAGTGGCAGATGCCGCCGGCAACGAGCTGCCCCGCCACACTCATTCTCCAATCAATGCTGATGTAGGGATACTCAAGTTCCGGATTCTTCAGGGTAGACTGTTCTCCGCGTGGATACGAACGGGTGCGATTATCGTAATGGCAGCACTCAAGTTTCAACACCAACATCGCAAATCGGGCAATTACTGGAAGGTTCTGCCATCCTCGTCTTTGCAGCTGACACACTGTTTGCTTTGATGGTGACGGGTCAATTGACGACAGAAGTGAGCGGTAATGAACAATCTCAAGAGTTCTCTTTCTCACAGCACGTTACTGACCACTTGCTGCTTGCAACTGACGCTGCTGTACCAATGTGCTTCGTCCGTCAACGTTTCAGCGTTCGCGAATTTGAATTCTACGTGTTTCAACAAATACGTTCCGCTGTCAGACAGTTCTTCACATTCTTGCCAACCTTTTTGCAGCCGCGTGAGCAATCATGTTGTCGAGTCAGAATCCGCCTTGACCCGAACGATAACACCCTCAAACGTCATGCAGAACCGTCATGTATGTGTTAGTATTCCCCATTGGCCGGCGGTACATTATGTCATGACTGGAGGGTTTTGAAACAATCCTCGGTCATGCCTTGACATAAAACTCGTACTGTTGCAACATCCAAACGAGCGAAACAGCTGTCAACATCGAGTCAGTGGGTCTGTGGAACCAGCTTGCATGCACAACTCAACTCGACACTATCACTGGACTGAGCACTGGCACGTTGAATTTGGCAGTACGGAAGATGAACAGCTCGGAGGTGAAGTGCCCAAAGGCAATGAGGTATGTGAATAGGGCCATGTCATATACACTACAGTGATTTAGTTAGGTACAATTGGATGGCAAGGGATACTCACACTTTGCTATGAATGTTATAGGCGGCATATCCCCGCACGACGGCAGAGGTCAAGGTCCACACGGCGAATGTACGTGCCTGCAGTCTAGTGACTGTGAGAGCGTTATAGTGAGTGGAAGTCCAGACAAGAAAATTTTACTAGAGGTGGGTGCTACGCCGGTGTACAGCCTACGCGTGAGCTTGAGCGTTGCGAAGTTCTGGACAGTGTTGAAAATGGCCATGGTGGCGACGATGAGCTGCCATTTGGGTAAGAGCCCCTCAGTTTGCGGCAGAGCTGGTCAAAAAGTCAGAAAGGACACTGAACACACAAGATGGACGAGTTACTGTCGAGGAAGAGCTGCACGGAAGCCATCAGAGCTGGGATGTTCAGAGGGAAGTTGAGCGCCGATCGTGAACCCAATTCGGGTGCAGGGTATCATAAATTGGATTACATAAAATTCCCTAAAGCAGGGATTTTCAAAGAGTGAGTTTTGCTTTGCACAATTGCCTTGTAAGTGCTGCCTTTCTAGTCGGAGGGACAAGCACGCAGTCCATGCCAGATCCCTCCTCCTTATCATTCCCCGGTCCGTCCCGCTCAAACTCAGTGGCTAGCACCGCTAGCAGCAGCGGGGCCAGCCTCACCCGTCGCTCGCGTATCTCTCGAAAACGAACTCGAACGATCACTGCAAGCTCGCATCGCGATGACAAGAGCCCCGAAGTCGTGGACCAGGTCTTAGACATATCCGTAGCTAACAACTCAGACCCTGCCTCGGGCTTGGTTGCTAGCCCCCCCGGAACCCCCAAAGGCTCGTCAGCAACACATCCTCGACCCGGTGCGGACTCCGCTTTGGGCTCGGACATACGCAGCGACCCATGTGCAAATAGGAGTTGTACCACCTTTGGGACATTCGGTCCTCTAACAGACGGCCACGAGGCATCACCGGGCAATTCTGCACACTCTCATGCTTCGCAAAGTCAACCAGGAATAGCGCTGTCGTCTGAGATTGTTGTTTCCCCTCCCACGGTACGTTTACCTTGCCATTGCAAATAGTGACCCACTTAATTCCGCTCTCATGCAGACAAAGGGCAAAGGCAGACACCCTCTTCGCCTCACCTCGCCTCCGTCGTCGTTCAAACCTGCTCATACGGACGCCGACCGAGTTCGAAGTAGTTTGCGCGACTCCTTAACGACCCAACAGTCCTCAACCTCTTCCTCTGTCTATCCCATGTCCACCTCCATGGATACCGAGTCTCCCCCGTCCCCTCTATCTCCCGTCCTACCAGAACGTGGCATTCCTGTGTCCGCGTTCGAGTTTGACGTTCCGAAAGTACAAAAGTTCGACGCAGATGACGTGTCTTATCGACTCCAGCTTCTCGTCAAGAACAACTACTTTCTCCCACCCGCACATTCCAAACCATCTCCTGCTGATTTTCCCTCTTCGCTAAACAACTCCAAGAAGGCACCGTCACCGACGTTTTTGGACTTGTTTCGTGTTGGGAAGCCCAAGTCGAAACCTGCCAGCCCTGATGTCGCGAATAGTACCAGTCCGATATTTAGAGTGACCTCGGACTCCACAACAGCCTCTGGTCAGATTGCACGCGACAATCCGCAAACATTCCGTCTTCCGCCAGGGAGCCAGCATAACGCAAGGGTAGTTGTGGTTCGGGAGAAGATGGAGAACTTGGCTGCTGCTGCGAGGCAAGCAGAAATGGATCTTGGGAGGCATGATTTTCTGTTGGACCGGGATCGGGTCGCTCGGAGGGCTAAATTTGCCACTTTTGATGGCATCGTCGATCCCACGGATTCGGTTGATGTACCACCTCCGTCAGCCAATTACCCTTTGGCGCTGCAGGCTTCGGCGCTTCATGGGCTTGGCATCGAAGATTCGGTCGGTGCAGCTATTTTGGCAGAACGATTGCCGCCCCCGGATAGTCCCGGCCAATCATCTTTGGATCCTCGGGAAGACGCTTGGAGAAAGGCTCTGCTTCGCGAAGCAGTTGGGCATTCCCTCAATAATTCGAGGGCTACATCCTCTACTTCACGCTGCTCGACGCCAACGAAGTCCCCCTTCCGCGCGCAATCATCGGAGTCCCTTCGCCCCGAGCCGGTGGTAGCACAGAGGAGGTTACTGGACCAAAAGATTCTAAAACATCCTATTATCGACCCCTCGGAGGATTTTGCGCCACCTACTCCGACGACCAGTTCGGCGTTGAACCCATCAGCCTTGGTTGCTGTTGTGCCGGACCCAGATTTTCGGCGTTTTTCCAACCTCGCCCTATTGAGATCGGAGACGCCTGTGCCACATACACCCCTTTCTCCACCACCCCGTCGACCGTTTTGTAATCCCCAGTTCTCTCAGTCGCAGACCAACATTTCGCCGGCTACGGATGATTCCGGATGTCAAACGCCGAGAAAGCTGTTGCGCAAGTCTATGTCGTCTCCTATGTTATCTGAAAAGCACGGGTGCAAGAGGAACGGGACCGCCACGGCAAGTAAAAGCCCTCCAATGCCTATGAGCTTATCGCCAGCCCCATCATCTTTTGATAACCGGAGGAGCGGAATCACCTCGATATCTCGTTACACGAGCAGCGACCATGACGACCAAGTCGTGGATGATCATCCGGGTAGGCTATCACTTGCAACGAGCCTGCCAAGTACGGATGGTCGACTGTCTATCTCCGAATATTCGCAGCCCTCGCCTACTGCATCCGCATTCCGCGATAGATGGTCAAATGGTTATTACTCTGCCAACTCGGGAGTTCCCGAGGAAAGCGCACACCCCTCTATCAACTCATCTGTCCTTCATCAACACTCGCGTCCATCTACCATGTCGCCTCCACCCAGACCGTCTTCATCCATCGTAGGCATTGCCTTATCACCACCACCTCGCCCAGGCCACCGTCCTTTCCATCCCACGCCCTCCCGGATACTTGCAATATCACCTACCCGGTCATCCTCTCAAGGCACCGTCCACTCGTTTGTATCCAATTCAACTCTGTCTCAATCAGTACGCGCACCCCCGCCACTCTTCTTAAACGTCTCATCGCAGAGCTTCCATTCTGCGCTCCACTCTGCGCCACCTCCCTCCTCTACCACCGAGTTCTTTGATCACATACAGGCCCACACAGATGCGATGGATGATCTGGACGACTCTGATGATAGCGAGAGTGAAACGGATCAGGATATCACTGCTGTTTATGCCTCCTCGCCTGGTAGACCTAAGTTGATGCGGTTAGGCAACCTTTCCACACCAAATGTCTACCCTGGGGCCAAGGAGCCTTATTATCCGTCTGTCATTCCCAAGGAACGGCGGCGGCCTGTGGGACACACGGCCCCCAAGACACGCTACTTTACCAGTGTCAAAGGAGCTCCTGACTCCCTGACACACCTTTCACTCGCTCAACATTCACGGGAACATCTTCCAATCGTGGCATCCTCGCCAAGTCCCCTCC
This sequence comes from Boletus rubroflammeus, assembly GCA_038090375.1. Lineage (NCBI taxonomy): Eukaryota > Fungi > Basidiomycota > Agaricomycetes > Boletales > Boletaceae > Boletus > Boletus rubroflammeus. The sequence continues at coordinate 44,871 of JBBPMQ010000043.1, forward strand.
TCGCTGTCGCGGGGCCTGAGAATGTTCGGCAGTGGCAAATGGACCAAGAAGTGTTCCAAGAGTCTTCAAGAAGATTAGATGGTTTGCTTATCCGGCATATGCAAGCAGAAAAGGACACGTTGAAAAGAATTGCTGAAACTGCAAAAGTAGCGAAATCATGATCTTTTTCTTTTTCTTTACTCTTTTACCCTACGAGATCTATTCTTTCGTTTCATTTCACCATCTCGAAAGTTGGCACGCTAGCTATTCGACATACCCGTTCTATGATTGCTTTCTTGTTCTCCTTGTAACTGGCATGCATATGATTAATATCTAGTTGATTTTCGGTCGCTGACTCGACCTTGAAAAGTTGCTGTGGCCCAGCGCCATCCTGTGTGACTGCACGTGAAGCTTTCGCTGCCGGGTTCTGACTCCGCTCCCCAACCAATTGAGATGGTCGCAGCCATTGCCCTGCTAGTCCACTTCCATTGTTCTTTACATCTTCCAAGCAACGCATAACGACAGAGACGATGGATAAGACCCAACACACACACAGACCACCCTATTCCTGGCATCAGGTCGGTACCACTTCCACCGTCGCCACCGCCATAGGTGGTGGCGTAATCCTTCCGTGACTGACGACTATTCCAGTCTCATGATCAGGTGAAGCTCTATGAGAAAGCCCATGGCCGTCGCTCATCCTTACTGTGCATCATGGTCTACAGGCGACGGTGTTGCTCCTCGTCCCGTACGAGACATCCAAGGAGGACGTGGTGGTATGTACCCACTTTATGCAACAGCTGTGTTGTAACGCTCTGCCTCACGCCCGAGCCTCATTGACACAGGTGGTGATAGAGCGGGACTATCTTTTGGCTGGCGTGAGAGGACAGCAGCCAGTGGTCAAGGTTAGCCCTTTGCGAACGTTCTTTCTCTCGTACCTTTGTTTCGACGGGCGTGGTTCCAACAAGCATCACGTCACCCATGGGTTCTGATTCTCAACATATAGGGTCGACTTTACGGAAACGTGGACGTTGCCAACTCGGCGTGGCAACTTGAGCCTCGAAACTCGCGACCCTCGGCGCGGGAGCGCACCACGTCGACGATATCCACCACGTCGACGCAGTCGTCGTACGCGCTCGTGTCGGACCCAGAGATATCGAGCAGTTTTGCGGCGTCGCTTGAGAGTGGGCAGACGTCGGATACGGAGGAGGTAGTGACGATTTCGCCCGGGATGGCTTCGCCGGTGTCGTCTGGAGATGAACGGTCTGGACCAGCGTATCAGCGCAGATCGGGGACGGGTGCGTCAGGTGCGGTGTCCCCGGCGATGCAATCACATGCGTTGTCGTCTTTTTCGTCGTTGGAGTCGTTGCCGTCGCCTTCGGGGAGGTTGTTGACGCTGCATTTGGAAAAAGAGCAATCGATCATATGGCCGTCGCTTATTGTGGGGCCTGTGCCGCAGGAACTTTCACCGTGTGCCCCGGTACCCGATGTCTTGGATACGGATCCGGAAGGCAAGTATAACATGGATCCGACGAGCCTCGTTTTGTTTGCCATCGAGCTGTTCGATATACGAAAGGACAGAGAGGAGGCGTTTGAATGTTTTGTGTAGGTGCCCCCTCTCGTGCATGCTGTAGGGCGCTTAGAACGTTGATCTTTCGTGTGTCCAGACGCGCTTGGCATCAAGCACACCTGCCTTCTGCCACGATGAAACTCGTCACACATTACTTGCCTCTCCAGATACCGCTCAGCGTGATCGATGCCAACGAGGAAAAACAGCGCGGCACGATGTCATACTATTTACAATGCATTGGTGGTCCTCTAGGGTTAGCCCAACTCTTCCTCGAAGCGGGTCTCCTTCATCTCGAAGGGGCTGCCTCGGTTCTTCTTTCTGCCTCTTACTCGACCCTTTCTTCCATTCGAGTACCCCCAAATCCTCCTCAGCCTGGTGAAGGCGGTGCGGAGGCATGGAAGAGAGACAGAGAGCTCGCAAGTCGCTACTTTGATCGTGCGAGGGCGTTGCACCCCGAACTCGACGTACCCGTCATCCCCGACGATGGCTCCGGGCAAGCTGCGTTGGGCAGTACACACGAGCTGGAGATGCCATCGATCGAGATTCATCCATCTGCGCCGGAGAGCGTGTATTCGGGTGAAGATTCGATATATTCGGAGCGAGAGACGATGAGACGTAGACGGCGACAGAAGAAAGATGAGTTGATTTTCTTGGACGAGGTCAAGGGTAAGGAAGATATCGAGAGTGCGTGGTATTTGTACGTGCCTAGTTTGGTTGGCGCTGGGACTGCGTTGTTGGTCGTTGGCGTGATTGGAGCGCTGAGTTTTTCGTCTTGGAGGCGAAACCAGGGTTCTTGATCAAAATGCTTGGAATGGGTTGGTGACTATTGGACGGGAGAAAGAGAACAGTTGAGTTAGGATTATCTGTAAGATTTGTTTTATATAACGCTTGCTTTGACGGTACATATATATATATCTTTGTTTGCTATGCTAGAAGCCTTTACGCTACTCGAATATTGCTATCCTTGGATATTGTCTAGCAGCTTATGCTCTTCAAACGACTCGGAGGCCGACCACTTTTGCATTGTCGAGGTGCTAGTCCCAGAACAATGTAAATGACTTGTGACTGTTTGTTAAGTTTCCAAGAAGAAATTCGTGTAAATGGACATACGTCGGGGTGAAAAACCTGACCGTCACTAGCATGACATCTCCAACTTGTGGAAGAACATGATGTCAAGGTGCGAAAATGCACATAGGCGGACCTGGGAGCATGGGTCTAGTGGAGGACAGCAGCCAGGCCGAGGCCCTCCTTGAAGGAGTCTGGCCAAAGACTTTGCTACGCCAGATTCAAAGTACCGTGCGAAAAAACACGGGCATCCTGGTCACCGTGGAGTAACTTTAAGCCCGAACGAATACTCGGTCACATATATTGTTGTCGGTCACCGCGGAATCTCTGTTGCGATGCTCATGATGATCTGTGACGTTTGTGTGTTCCTGAGCGCCCAGTGGAGGGAGCTGCAACCCACCCTCGAATTGTCGTTCTCACGGATTCGGAACAAAAAACCAGCCGCTTGGCGATCGCCCGGAGTATCCTCGGTATCTCAACGCGGCGATCGTGACGAGCGTATACCCGTAATAATCTCCGATGGGCGGTACCGTATCCCATGGTTGTGATCGTCTCATGGTCACTCAGATCGATCTGTGCATTGAATGGAACAATATTAATGCGTGAGTACACCGAAAATGTAGATCGGACCTGGAAGTTCCTGCATAACTGGTGTGACCAATCCAACTGTGACGTTTTCTCCAAATGTAGATCATTAGTAAGCCGCCCCATCAATTGAGGCGCGAAACGTCTGGCGTGACTTGCTGCATATCGCCGCGTTCCAATCATCGATTTATCATTGTGAGATGCCAACTGCCTGGTCGAGCAGTTCGCTCGTCTCAGATCGTATCCGTCCACATCCGCTTCCACCGAAACAGCAGCAGCAAAACAAAAGCAAAGGCAAGGGGAAGGCCTCCACGCCGGAGCCACCCAAGAGCAAAGCCGTCCGTGTACTCGAAGCACGACTTGATGGCGCACGAGGATCGAATGATCATGCCAAAGATCCCAAAGGAGGGTGTTTCTGCCAGGGTAATCACCTCGTCTTGCTCGTCTGCTCCTGTTGGACTGACCCCGTGAATGTGTGTCTACCTACCAGCGCGAAAACACGCGCTCTCGAGTTACGTCCCGATGTGTCGACAGTGCGGACTGATTCTATGTACGCTCAACCCGCCGCACTACGCATGTCCGCACTGTGCATCGGCGCTGTTGGATAAACGAGAGAGGGAGGCGCTGGTGGGGAGATTGGAGGGGGAATGGGCGGAGCAAGTGGCGAAGGAGGATGCGGAGCGGCAAAAGGTGATTGAGGAGGCGCGTGCAGCCGAGGGAGCGTTTCCGATGTTGCCTGGGTCGCAGACGCAAATGCAGATGGCGAGAACGTCGCGCACGCCACTGCCTCCATCTACGACGCGTACGGTGCTGTCGTTGAATTCGGAGACGAAAAGGGTGATGGTGTCGTCGTATAGTACGCAGAGGGTGACGTTGTCTCGACCGGCGTCGCGAGTGCAGGATAGGGAGGAGGAGGAGGAGGAGGAGGAGGAGGAAGGAAGGGTGCCGGGGCCACTGGGGGAGGTGAGATATGTGAAGGAGTCGCCGGACCCGGGACGACCGTGGAAGAATACGCGAGTTGGGGATGTGAGGTATGTCTCACTGTCTGGAGGGACGACCGGGAATACCAGGAAGCAAGGACGAAGAAAGAAGGGGGGAGAGCGCGAGACTGCTGGCACTGGAACGGATGGATGAGTGTTGCTGGCGCATTTAGTTGGCGGAGACGAGGCATTGCATCCGTTCTTTGAGCTCGTGTGCCGCGCAATCCACGTACTCACGAAATCACAGACGATGAAGTACACAGGCCTCCCATACAATTCAATCACTGCCTCACGCTTTGTTTGAGGATGAAAACTAGAACCCAGTCAAGCTGGATGCGACTCAATGAGCGTTTACGAGGAAAGGTTATATACCTATGCGCCAGATCGTTTCTTGCGATATCGACGATCCCTTCTCGCAAGTCTCGTCTTTGTCAGGGGCTAAAATCACCATATAGAATCTGGATTGTGGTTCATGTAAGTACTTGCCCAACTTGAACGAGGTATTTGCCGTTGTTATACCCAAGCTAGTTGCTCACACTTGAAACTTGCCCTCGAAGGAACAACTATCCTCCCTCGATCCTTTCGTCTGCCTGCAGGAGACTACTTCGAAGGTGCGCGACACATGACGAGTCACGCAGGTGGATAAACGTCTAACGTCTCCTTTGCGTCGTCGTTTAGGGCACGATGTCACTGTCTTGACACACCGTCCCTTACCTAGTAGGCTTACCGACGACGATGACGTTGCGAGCGTTTTTTTTCGAGAAGAAGTGGTCAAGGTGCATACCATGAGTGTGGTATGATGGTTCCGAGGGTCAACTCACGCGAGACATTCCTGCTTGCTTGCTGAATTCTAATGGGTCGGGACATGTAGCACAACACGCCAGATGACTTGGTGAGTCTTTGCATTTGACTGGAGATTTAGAAAAAATTTGAAACAAGCATGGTCGAATGTTTGCCTGGTCCTGCAGTGGATCATCATAGATTGCATCGTCTATGATATGTCACGCTTCAAGGACCTTCATCCTCGAAGACGACATACGTACGTCCCATCCAAATTCGATGCGGTTCTTTGCTTTGCATTTGTATGGCGTCACGTATTCATTGAATTTCGTCCGCATATAGGCGGTCAAGACGCGACTAGGCCTTTTACAGTCTCCACTGTAAAGTTGTGGATGCGATGGCGTCGTCAAAGCCTTGTTGTTTTGTCATTAATCTCGCCGTGAACTTCTACTTGAGGGATTCGATTTGCTTCCATGACGTATGATCATCCTCTGATCTCGACCTCCTTCCGATCCTCTGGGCAGTTGATCGTCCACCAAGAATTGGCCCGGCAGGGAGAACGCGGTTATGGTGATGACGGTACGTCGATCGTTCGATACTGGTCCTAGATCACTGTCCACGCATTCTCTCTGATCATGCTCCACGTGAAGGTATGCTCAGTGGGGCACTCATCGGTCTTCCACCGACATTTTGGGTCTCCAGGTTTCTCCCCCCCCATCTTTGGGAGGCAATGGACTGAGAACCGTCTCCCGTGTAGTCGTACAAAGAACAAGCTCTGAAGTTGGCAGGGTAAGGCGCAGTGGCGTTGATGATTCAGCTTCTCGAACGAGTTGTACTGACGGGTGTGGGTCATGGCATGTAGCCCGATTGCTCTGTTGAAGCGAGTCGCACGTAACCAAGTGTACCATCGAGGCAGTCCAGATCTTTGTGGTTAGGGGGGTCACCAAGACTGGGATGGGCCAACACATGGAACAGGTGCGTTTGTTTTCGCGTTGGATGTTGCTGTGACTTTGTGTTGATGACAGGGGAGGATAGAGGGACAATGTTCGATATCATTTTGGCAGGACGTGAGCGAGTCGTTTTTTTGGTGAATGTTCGACAGCTCTCTATGATATGCAATAGCGGAAGCCGTGTTGAGTGACTTGGGAGTTAGACAAGCTCTCAAAGACGTGCCCAGCAACGTGCGATTGTAGGCAGTGAGTGATGTTGAGAGTCGATCTATGGACACAGGCCCGGCATGCTATGTCCTACATCACCCCACGATGAAAGACACTGCTAGCATGTTTGTAAATGATACCATCACCGCCGAAGCCCAAGACCAGCAGCTGTACTTCCACGCCGCGTTTTCCAACCAAACCATCCAACCACGACATCTTTTGCAAAGATCTCTCCAAAACCAAGCATGACGCCATTAATGAATGGAAGTAGCAGGTTAATAGCAAGCGAAGATAATACGAGTGATAGTCGTGTCCGTGGTGCGACCCTGTTGTCCATGATGGAGGGAAGAGTGGAAGGAGGAACATATGTCGAGTTTTGGTCTACTTTGGTCTGTAGATGAGTCTGGGCTGGGACAGGTGCGGAAGTTGGCACGAGAAGAGCAGGTTGGGGAGAGGGCGATTGGGGTGCGGAAGCCTCAGGGAAGGACATGGAAGGGTACGAAGACGTTGGTGAGGACGAGAGGTGTTCCCATCGCTGAGAAGGCGAGCCAATCTCTGCCTTGCCATGCTGTACCGCGCTTTCCGCACTCTCCTCTGGTTGCCCGTGTGACTCGACGTGTTCGACCGAGCTAAGTGAAGTAACCGACCCAGAAAGGGAATGGGAGACGACTTCGCTGGCAGCGGCAGCAGAGGTGGTGATATGCGCACCGAGGCCGTCCCAAGATTCAGGTGGTTGACCAAGGGCTTGACGTTCCGCTTTTTCGCGGACGCGAATGATTTCCCATTTGGCGCGGGTGAGTTCGGCTTTGGTGCGTGCGGAGGCGGATTGGTCCCGCCATTCGGAGAGTTGGGCAGAGTAGGCTGTTTGCCAGGTGTCGTCTTCGGTGGGAGGGGCCTCTGAGGGTGTGGGTTCAAGCAGAGGGGCGGGGGCGGATGATGGGGACACGGACGCGGTAGTGGATCCGGAGCTGAGCGGGACCTCGGTGGGCTCAAACGCGTTCTCGAGCGCTGCCTGTCGTGGATGTCAGAATATTTGAATAATAAAGTTTTATTTATTTTTTAACACACCTGAAGAAGCTGGTGCTCGTCGATGGATTGGAGAGGGCTCGACTCCGCCATCGTCGACTGTTCAAGGACTCACTAAGTTGCCTTTCTCGAATGTGGTTTGTCGGTGGCGTTTTGCGGGCGTTGCAATGTCTAGTACCGTTCTCACGGGTATCAGTCACGTGACATCAATTACGTAATGAGAATAGATTACCTGTTTTGGATGCGTGATCGACACCAATGGGACTTGTGGAAAGGAGCATCGACGTCATGGAATCCACTTTGTGCATGACTCAATCGCTATATAAACTGGGGTGTGGGAAACGTCTTTTTCCCATCACAACTTTGAACAAAAACCGTCACTCATGGTGAGGTCGTTCGAGTGTCTTGACGGTCTCGTACCTGACTATCGAGACAGGCCGAAACAACCGAGGCACAGTACCAGGTGAAGAACATCGTGAGGTATCCGCTGACCATACGCTGACCTCCTGAGCGCAGAAAGGAGACAGGGTCGAGTATAGACCCGTCGGCGGCGGGACGGACAATGTCTCGCACAGCGTTGGTGAAATAGTCGAAGTGCACGGGTCTGGCGCAGTACGTGATCAATCAGGTTTGAGCGTAGACGTTGTTTGATGGTTTGTAGGACCTTAGGTACCGTATCAAGAATGACAAGACGAACAGGACGACTGGTTATCAGGTATGTCGGTGTGGATTTGTTCGTTGGACGGGGATATTCATGGCGGTGGGTGTCGTCGTTTAGGAAAAGAATATCGTCAAGAAACTCGAGTCTTGAATGGTTGTAATAGAGCGTCGTGTATCTTTATACTTATCGCTACTTGACTATATGCATCTTAAGAGTTTGCTGGAGCACAGCCACGTAATACCAAGCTCGTGAAACTGCCTGCCCCACAGCAAGTTAATGGCCGCTCAGCCGCCCGCAACTCGCGCGGACCAGCCTCATCTCGTCTCGCTTGTACTTCAGTCCAAGAAGGCCCTCCAACATGGAGAACAGCTCTGCTCCAAGGCCAATGCCCTCACAAACGCATCCGCCCAATGTGCCGTGGACGTGCTCGCCCTCGACGCCAAGGTAAAGTGGATCCGCGAGGCGGTCATCGAACAGCTCAAGGTGCGCCATGTCACTCTCAATCCGTTTATCTATTGACCATCCCGTGCTCTCACTTAGCTGGCTGCAAGCGTGGCAAAGAGCATCGAGCACAAACGTGCCCAACTCGACAAACAGATTCGCGTACGTTTTCGTCCCACACCCACCACCTCGACGACGCTTCACATCGCCTTTTGCGTTTATCGACACACGACAGGAATGGGACGCCGTCCGTTCGGAGCGTACCTCCGCCCTCGATACCATCCTTGAATCCCTCGGCGCACAACTCGTCCCTCCAGGCTTTCACCAAACCTCGACCGACTCGTCTCTTTTCGGGAGCCAACATTCGCTTGACAAGGTGAATGCCATCATCGATCCTACCCAGAGCCCTTCTGCGACCGTCCGGGAGAACGTCTTTGAGAAGAAGGTCACGACGAAACACGTCGATCGGAAGACGTGGAAGACGTTGCGGGACTTTGTGGACGAAAGTGCGATTGAGCAGGTGTTGGATGCTTTGGAGAGTGATCGAACGAGGCTCGACGTGCGTATTTGGTCTCTCGTCTTTTTGCTTTCTTTTCCTCTGACTGGACTGTGTCTTCTGGTATTTGGCGGGAATGCTGATGTATGCGCATACAGGACGTCATGTCAACGACGTACGACTACCCAGAAACGCTTTCGACCGCGGTTTCGTCTATACGCGACTCTTTACGCTTCTCGGACGTACCGCCTCCGATCGAGTCTTTGTTGCTTACCCAGGAGACGACGACGACTGGAATGGCGAGGCATCTGGAGAGTTTGGCATCACATTATGATCAAATGGCGGATGCACTTCATGACAGCGAGGCTGGGATATCCCATTCAGAAGAAGAGATGCAAGGTAGGGGTTCAACGGATTCGTTGTGTCGTCGTTCGAGGTCATACCAAAACTAATTTTGCAGCGATGCATCGAGACACGGACGAGCTCCCTGCGATCATGACTGAGCTTGAGGAAGACGTTCGTTCCATTCAGGAGGTTCAGTGAGCAGGGAATCGGCTCCTCCGCAGACGTATCACTCATATCCTACAATATAGCGAGAAACTGGTTCTTGATAAAACTGTTTCGCAGGGACAACTAGATGCGAGTCGTAGTACTCTGGACGATCTGGACGAACTCGGAGATATCATGTCCGACATGCTTCAGAAGCAACAAGACGTCGAGGTGCGTTTTCCTCTGGCGGGTTTATCCGTGACCCACTTCTCGATTGACGATTCGATTCGATCCTGTGCTGTTGGATAGGTCGACTGCGAGGATCTCTTGCAAGGCCTCCAACAACGATTGTTGGTCGTAGAGGACCTGCACCACAGATTCGTCCAGTACCAATTGTCGTTTAATAAACTCCTCCTCGAGATTGCGAGGCGACGACAATACCGAGAAACCGCGGAGAAAATTGTCGAGGGTATGATGGCGCAACTGGATACCATGTCATCTAGTGAGCGGGCAAAGTTTCGCCTTGGATGTTGTCTGCTTTTTCTAACCATCACACACCACCACCACCACCACCACCACCACCACCACCACGTCGTCGTTGCACAGAGGAACGCAAGGAACGCGAAGACTTCAACGCTGAACACGGCGCCTACATCCCAGCGGATATTTGCCTCTGTATCGAGAATCCGCCGACGAGGTGGGAGATTGTTCCGTGGGCGGGTGATACACGGGAGGTGCTCCCAGAGATTGATGTGGATTTATTGACACAGGTGAGTTGGGGACCGCGGTCTCGTTTTCCCCTATTTCGCTTGCAGGCGGCTCGGGGTCGATGAGGGATTGGCTGAGTGAACTTTTTTTTTTTCAGGCGAGGGAGAAGTTGGCGGGCGGGGAGGTGGTTATACCTGGGAGCGATAGCATGTAGACGCGAGTCGGTCAAACTAGTCTAAAACTTGAGCACGATGAGATTTTGGGGTGCGAGCATTATGTGCGCCGGACATGGCACATCCGTTCGAAAGCCACGGCACGAGCGTGAATGCACGCCGATGGCACCCTTGGAGTCTTTGTTGCTGTCGTAAATACAAGATGTCCGAACGGCTACATAAATTTAGCATGTCCAATGAAACATAAACGTATTGTAAAGTTGCGTTGCGTGTAGGTGAGGGGAGTGGGGACGAGGGGACGAAGGGGCAAGAGGGGTTGGGAGGGAAACGGGGGAATGGGAACGGGAGCGTTATTAACGAGGGCCTGCTCTATGCCATCACCGACCTCCCCCCCTACCAAGTGATCATGGACGAAGCGAGTTCAGCGTGCCCTTTACCCAATCACGTTCCGATTCAAGACTGTCTGAAAAAGAACTTGTCGAACGCGAGGACGACGGACGACATTCTCCGATGGCATTCCGAGATCGAGATCGAGACCTGTATCCGAGTGTCGTAGTTTGAGATTGCAGAGATGGATATTACTACGCACAATACAAAATTATGAAACCTCCTCCATGTCGTCGTCGTCGTCGTCGTCGTCATCGTCGTCTTCCTCGTCATAATCCTCCATTGCCACATCACCATTTGCCCCAGAGCTCGGACCAGGAACATTTTCTGCTTTGACCTAGAGTAATGGATCACTCAGCAAAAGAACAAAATTTTATGCACCACCGCACTGACCCCTTCCCTGGCAAAGATTTCCGAGAGCTCCCACATGCCGTTGTACTCACCACTACGATGGAGTATGGCGATTTCATTCAGTACTTCTTTAAGATAAACCTCGGGTTGTTGAGTCCGCTCCCTTAGAGGCTTAAAATTCCAACGAGGTTGTTCGCGGAAAAGTTGGAACAAAAAATCTAGCAGCTGATTCCGCGGCAAACGAGCCATGCGCTCGAAGGCACCTTTGACAGGTTTTGGTTTGGTTTTCTGATCAAAATCGTCAGTTGGTTCTCTGCGCAATGAAAACGGGCGCTGACAATCATATCAGCGAACGAGCCAGTGGCTACACCACTGCTCAATCTATTGATTCCGCCACGGCCACCGCTGAGGCCCGCCTCTTCGATCATACGAATTTGTCTCCGAGGGGTGTTGTACGCCCGACTTCTCTCCCGCATTTGTCGCCTGTACAATTCGTTAAAGAGCGGCCTTAAACTGCACTCGTGCTTGATACGACCCGTCAGAATTGTTGTCCGTGCACGATGATTATACGTATGCGCTGCGGCTGTCCCTGGGGGAGGAGCAACGGGGTCTTTGGGACGTTCGGCAATGACGAGCTGGTTTTCCACAGCTTCGTTCACCATCTCCAGCTCGTATCTATCCACATGGACACCATTCTCTCCAGCAGGTATGTATGCTGCGTCCGGGGGAAATGAAGGCAGATCTGATGCGCGAGGGGTCGGGTCGTTCGGATCGGGAGGTAGAAAGAGGAATATCCGTGGTGACCGTCCCGAGGAGCCGACAGCGTTTTGATATATACGTATCGTAGCAAGGTGAATGTCCTCCTTATCAATAGCTGCCCATCGTGCCATTAAGTGTTTAGGTATCTTTGAAAAATGCACAGTACGAGGCTTGTCTCGACGCCCATGTTTAAGCTGAATGAGAGTGATGCTCACCTTGACCAACCAGACTCTCCCGTTCCCTCTGTCTAACATCAGCTCCTCATCAGGATCGGGTTGAGTATCTTCCTCGGAGGGTCCTTCAGGTTCAAATGGTTTCTTGTCGTCCTCCGCGGTTAAATCGTCCATCTTGCACGCTAGCAATAATGTCGAAAGGAAGTGGCGTTTCGTGTGTTGTTTGGATTCGAGGTCGAATTATTACATAATTGTTTGTACCCAAGCCCCCGATCACCGCTGTTACATAATTTGTTGTCGCCGGTCTCTACTCCAAGGTCAATCACCACTGGCTCGGAGGTGATTTATTGTGGGACGCAGAACCTGATCTATCCTCTTTCAAGGGAGTCTCTCAGGAACACCTCCAACGCTAGTACTGCCCATGGTATGTACAAATAAGTCTCTAATGTTCTTTACAAGACGGGCCATAATAGGCTGTTCCGTCCTACGCCGAAGCCAGCACTTACATACCCCATCTATTCTCTTATACATCATTCTCACAACAACTCCGACCGCCCCGCCAACGCCTCCGCCAAATCCTTGACGCCCGCCCACCACGTCGTCTTCCCCCTCCGATTCTTCATATCCGCATGCCTCACCATCGCTTGCACAGGCACCCACTCCAACGAACTCCGCTGGATCGTAATCACCGCCGCACTCTCCTCGGGGGCAACCTTGACCCGTCCAGGTTGCGCTTGCAACCGCACGTGGTGGTCCTCCAAAAAGGACATGCAGCGGAGGGAGAGACGGGTCGCGCGCGCGCGGTCCATGGGCGAGGGGACGCCGCCTTGGAGGGTGTGCCCGAGGGAAGCGGAGCGCGAGTCAAAGAGGGCCCCGCCTTCTTCTTTGAATATCTTGGTGATGACGTCGGTCGTGTAGATCGTCGATGCACATTCGTTTCTGTTGTAAAAAGAGTTGGGTGTGAGAGGAGAGGGATAGGAAGGGTAGGACGTACCGAATGACGAGACGGCCTTCGCTCTTGCCTTTGGCATCCAGCCCGTAGCGCAGCTTGAGGAACTTGACGTCGTCGCGCAACAAATCGAGATCCATCCCTTGTTCCGGAGTATACACCAACGACGCACCCGTCTTTTCATCCAAGGCCGAAACCCAATGAATATCCTCATAAAAGACCAGAAACGGAAAAAAAGGATACATACCGCCAACGCACCCATCGTCGCAATATACCCGCACTTGCCACCCTGCGTTTCAACGACAAACACCCGATTCCGACTCGCCGACGCACTCTGCTTGATCGCATCGCACGCATCCACGAGCGCATTCAAACTCGTATCACTCCCTAAACTAAACTCGGTCAACGGTACATTGTTCGAGATCGTCGCGGGGAGATGCACCATCGGGATGTTGAACGACGGGTACAACTTGCGTGCGTTGTCGAGGATCAGCAGGGCGTTGAAGGCTTCAAACCCACCGATGAGCATGAGGGCGTGCAGGTTGTGTTCTTGGAAACGGGAAGCGATGGCACCGAGGTCGACGTCGGGGAGGGTGCGGTTCGTACCAAGCTCGGAGCCACCGCGGGCGGTCCAGCCGTCGACGCCGAGCCAGGAGAGTTCGTGGATGTTGTCGTCGAGGAGACCGCGGAAGCCGTTGTGCACGGCGAGTGGGGTGTGTCCTTGTTTGATACAGTAACGCACTGCGGCACGCGTTGCGGCGTTCATCCCCCCAGCGGGTGCACCAATGCTGCAATAGGGTGAGAATCAGGCGGATACCATCGCGCAAGGATGGGTGGGAGCGCTTACTGCATGATGGCAACCCGCATTCGCTGCAAAGACGGTCAGATGGGATGGATTCGATAAAAATGACATAACTGACCTGCGCTTCTGGCAACTGTTTCTCGGTGTAGAGCGTCGACGTAGTAATAAAGTTTTCCAAGCTCTGCAAGAATTCGGGGTCACGCAAGGACATTGCTTTGGCAAAGTCCTTTGCCGCGATCGCATCTGCGACTGCCTTGGTCTTCATGGGAGCATATATTGAGCATATATGCGTCAAGTTGTGAATGACATCGTACCATCGCGACAGCTTCCATGAGAGGCACGCGAGTAATCTTGTTTTCACGAACTCCGATCATGTAGGAAGGCGTGTCAGGGGTAGCCTCAAGTAGGGCATTGACGGCCTCGACGCCCTGCAACGTAGGCTACCAGGAATGCGTTATCAGAGTGCTTCGTTGCAGGAACACGTTGTCTCACCAATGTGCGATCAAGTGCACAAGGTTTGCCTCCGCGTTGTGTGTGTCCGAGCGTGGTGACCCGCGAGTCCAGCCCGAGGCGTTCGGTCAGAACATCTTTGATGTAATCGGCATGAATAGGCTGGAGATTGGCGTCGTGAGCGCCTTCGGCGACGATGACGATTGTTTTGCGCTTCCCGATTTGACGGTGCTGGAAGAGGGTGAGCCGTGGGACGGTGAAAGGTGGACAGGAGACCTACACGTTGGATCGTCTCGCACATGTAGTCTTCCCATGGGTTTGTTTCGGGTGGGCGTTCAGGAATGAAAATGAAATCCGCTCCACCGCTGTCAACGCGCGATCAACGTGGTGATCCTTAATACAATTCGGGAGGACCTACCTAACACCAGCGAGCAAGGCCAACCACCCACAGTGCCTGCCCATGACCTCGAGCACAAAGGCTCTCGAGTGCGAGGATGCGGTCGAGTTGATATTATCGATCGCTTCACAAATCCTGTGCAACGCAGTCGGTGCTCCGATGGTTAGATCAGTTAAACTCATGTCATTATCGATGGATCCGACGAGGCCGACGATGCGGAGGTGACTGTGTTTGGCGAGTTGATCTGGGGTGATTTTGCCCTGGGCGTGGAGGGACTCTAGGAGGGATGACCATTCGCCGCGGAAGACGTTGGCGCCTGTGAGGGAGCCGTCACCACCACAGACGACGAGGGCGTCGATGCCTTCTTTGATGAGGTTGTATGCGGCTGCTAGACGGCCCTCTGGGGTGCGGAAGGCTTTCGACCGGGCGGTTCCGATGAGCGTGCCACCCTGTGTTCAGTTTGACACTTGTCAGACTCGACAACAAATTGTGCACGTACCTCTGCGAACCAGCCCCTTACGTCGTCGAATCCGACGCGAACGATGTAACGACCTTTGAGGGAACGACCACCCGGATGATCAGAGGTACCATCGCGAAGGAGCCCGCCGTCTCCGAAGCGCAGGTTTTCGAAGAGGTTGGTTTGAGTGCCTCCACGCACACGTTGGGCGGCACTGGGATCTGCGAGCGGTTCACCGTAGGAAACGTGGTCCCGAGTGTTTCCACGAACGAGACCTTCGTATCCCTCACGGACGATATATGTCTCGCATCCTCTGTGGCCGGTAGACGGGTTCAGTGAGAGGCAGATGGAAATAGTGTGGGATCATGTGAGAACAAGAGAGATCTAGTTGGGCGAGAGGATCTGTGAGACTTGCCTCAGGATACCGATCTTGACGACGGAGCGGACGACGGCGTTCATGCCTGCGCTGTCGCCGCCGGACGTGAGGACTGCGATCTTCATGCTGGGGTGATGGTGCGATTACTATGGACGTTGAGCTGATACAAGATGCAACAAGTTGAAGGCGGCGATAGTGGCGGTTCTAAGCGCCGGGCGCCGCAGCATTGACTCAACCGACAACTCATCATGATCGTCCACATCGTCTCCGACAACACTCACTGAGCCCAGCTCACCCATTCTGCATGGCTCGGTCGCTGTGTCGGAAATTGAGCGCAACACGCCGCAATCGCACCCTCGAAGAGAGTGATGACATAATCATAGGCCTTGATCTCTTCGTCCACACCGGCAACTTGAAGCGCTGCTCAAGTTCGTGTCGAATGCCAGATCAGCTCGCACGTTGACCGCGTTGCTTTTTCTTTCCTTCGCTCATCATGTCCAACACCGCTAAAGCCCTCTTTGTCGTCTGTCTCGTCATCAACTGCGTTCTCTGGTCTCAGAGCAGGTATGCGCAGCCATCACATGACTATCAACTAGCACGCCATCGTGAAACCGCTCTATGGAAACGCATCCCACTCGCAGCCTCGTTTGACCCTCCAGTCGACGAAACTGAGGTACCAGCTCAGCTTATCATCACACCCGTCGTTGCTCACATGTGTCCTGTTGACCTAGTGTCGACCACTCGACTTTGAGCTTGCTTCGGACCAATGTATCCATGTCCGTGACCAGTGTCCGACATCAGAGACCGTCCTCTCCATCCCTTATCTACAACTTTATTTCTGTACTGACCCTCCCGCTCGACCCTTTATCTTCACAGCGCTCCTACTTTGGCTTCTGTTCCTCTTCTCCACCCTCGGAATATCCGCCTCTGACTTTTTCACCCCAAATCTCGCCGCAATTGCGCAGTTCCTCGGGTTGAATGAAGACGTCGCCGGTGTCACACTTCTTGCCTTTGGAAACGCCAGTCCGGATGTTTTCGCCACATTTTCTGCCATGCGGGCAAACTCAGGCGGCTTGGCAATCGGTGAGCTACTGGGTGCAGCATCCTTTATCGTCTCTTGCGTTGCAGGATCCATGTGTATCATTCGCCCATTTAAAGTCGATCGCATCCCGTTCCTTCGTGACGTCGGTTTCTTCACTATCGCGATATGCATGTTACTTTTCATTCTTCGAGATGGCATGATAACTGCTCTCGAGTCAACAATGCTCGTCGTCTGGTACGTCTTCTATGGCCTCACCGTCATCGTCAGCGGTTGGTGGGTTAGTCGTAGAGAGAAACAGCGTCGTATCGAAGCAATCGTGCGCGCAGAGTACATGAATGACAGCCCACTGCAACCATACTCTGACGGTAATACCCTTTCAAACTTGACATCTCGCCATGCTCACTTTTCTTCTGCCGAAGATTCTCCACTACCACCGCCTTCAAGTGGTTTGACAGTGCCGCTTTTGTCCCCAATACCCACACGCACCAGATCCTCCTCCGTACCTACTGTCCCTCGCGTACAAACACAACTTCCCCCAGCACCTCATTCTCGCACACCCTCGCCAATCAGCTCTCCTCACCTCGCCCAAATGCCTTCTTTCTCTCTGGTCGGTGCCATAGAATTCCATCAGGTCGTTTCATCCTTGCAAAGCCAGGCCGCTAGTTCATCCCTCAACATGTTTGATTCTCCCGTGACGCCTTACGCAGGTGGCCACTACCACATCCCTCGCCGTCGCAGTCGTTCCAGCTCCATTTCTCCATGCCCACCAACCGAAACTGAAGAATGGGACAGAGCACTCGGCCTTCCCCTGAACGATCGCTCTCCGAAACTGCTCCGCGCCTCTATATTAGAGGAGCCGGACCGTGAGGAAGCAGAATTGCTGAACGTGCACGAGGAGGAAGGTGCACGTACTCCGCTCTCTATCCCAACGATACCCTCGATCTCACACACGCCTGCCTCTCCTACTGATGCGCTGGCGTTGACCGAGGTCGAGGAACAGATCCCTCCCACGCGGCCTCGGGGTCCATGGCACGTTCTCGCGCGGGCGTGGCATATCTTGTTCCCGTCGCTCCATCATTTCAAGTCAAAGACGTTGGCGGGGAAGATCGTCTCGCTCCTCGCCGCTCCGGCCATTATGGCGCTGACGATCACATTACCTGTCGTCATAACCCCCTATGGCAACGACGGCTCTCACGAAGAAAAGATGGACCGACACACGCATCTATCTGACTTCGAGGAAGAGGGAGTCGAGAGGGCATTGATTGCTGAACATGAAGTCCAAGAAGACCTTCACGTGGTAGAGTCCAACAAGTGGTTGACAGCCGTCCAATGTATCTTCGGACCCCTGTTTTGTATCGCCGTGTTGTTCAGTGCGTCGTTTTGGTCTTGTGAACACATCTTTTTTTTGACTTGGAGTCAAGGTGGGAGTAGTCACACAAAGTGGCTGTGGGCTGGGACGGCCCTTGGGGGATTCGTGGTTGCGATGCTTGTGCTCACGTTTTCCAACGCGACGTTGCACCCTACTGCTCAGATGGCGAGATGCTGCATGGGGTTCCTCGTTTCTGTCGTGTGGATCATGGCGATTGCCGACGAAGTTGTGAACGTCCTCCAAGTAATCGATTCTTAACCCCCCCCCCTCTGTATCGGATGCGCACTCACGCGTCTCTGCTTTTCTAGACCTTTGGGTTCATCTTTGGGCTTTCGGATGCCATCATCGGTCTCACGATCTTCGCTGTTGGTAACTCGCTCGCCGATCTCGTCGCCAACACGAGCGTCGCTGTACGTTTCCCTCGCATGCATTCTGCACCCACACTCACCATCCACACCCCCGTGTACAGGTCTTTGCCCCTATGATGGGCTTCTCTGCCTGCTTTGGCGGCCCCATGGTCAACATCCTCCTCGGTATCGGCATCTCCGGCACCTACGTCATCAACGATTCCGGTGGAACTCCTTACCACCTTCACTTCACGCCGACGCTGATCACGAATACCGTCGGGCTGTTGATGTTGTTGGTGACGACGTTGGTGGTTGTCCCGATGAAGGGGTACGTTCTTTCGAGGCGGTGGGGTGTGTGTATGATCTTGGCGTATGTGGTGTTGATGAGTGCGACTTTGGCGGTGGAGCTGAGTTTTAAGTGAGTTTCGGGGTGGGTTTGGGTACGCCGCGCTGGGGATAAGTCCAGCATCCAGCAGTCGGCACTCATATTCTGCACTTTGGGTGTGCAATGGGATATATGATGCGTGATGCGCATGTGAATAGGGTATAGGTCTTTGGGTTTTTCGAATACATTAATCGCATTTCTTATGCGTACAGACTACCTAGCTAGATGCAGGGGATCGACAACGTTGATCTTTCGGTACCGTGCAGACGCGGGAATGCATTGGATCCCTGATCATGGAGGACAATACTGACTCATCATTACTGTAGCACCTTCGCCCGCTGACAATAACTTCGAGACTAAATATGAAGTAAAACTTGAAGGGTCAAAGATGGCGTATACATTAGTAATGTCCCTCGCTACGCATCGTGGTATGATCACGCCACCGGGTCAAAGTAGTACCGCTAGGAAACTGATCTGCGGTGCTCTAGCTGGTATGGAGTCATTCATACTATTGACAATGTTATCTGTGCACTTACTACTGTCCTTCGTCGACTCGTTCTAGCCTGCGCGCATTCGTTCCTCCCTGCGACCCCAATTCCAATGGCACGCGCTATTCCAATGCGCTCATGGCCATCGCACTGGGTGCCCTCGACGCCCCGTCTATTTGGACCCCATACGTGCTTTTGCGTGAGTGGAACATGATTCTTGATGCGAGGACGCTGTGGATGGTGACTTGTGGTCTTTAAACAGTCCAGTATGGTACGGAATACAGGCCCAATCGTCAACTGAGACCACGATTGAAAGCCGTTGACAGGTAGACGCACATGTCTAGCAGCTCTGTATACTGGATCTGTGTGCAATCTTAATCTCTTGAACCACTTATGCCATGATGGACGACTGACCGGAAACGCAGTACCTAGGATGACGTTGGCAGCTGATCAGCTGAGGTGACTGTTCGTACCAATCCACGGAATTGTACAAGGGCATAGAGACTATGCATCACGACTGATGCACATGATATAGATGATGCTATCAAAGTAGAGCGTGTATATGAGTAACTTGCGAATGCGAACATGTCGTACATCACGGGAATCCAGGATTTCGGATAAGACCTGGTAATGCCTTGTTAAGTCTTGTAATTAGTAGAGTCACGGTATTCGAAGTAATAAAAGTCCCAGGCATCCCTGTTGACATCGACGCTAGCGGGACCGTAGTAGAGGACGAAGGACTCTGGTTCATACCTTCTTCGAAGATCGCGACGTCTGCGAACACGAACAACGCGCTCCCATCCATAAAAGTCGAGAACAGACTGTCAGAAGAAGAAATGAGTCGGCTGCACGAGCTCTGGAATGGAGCCGGATCAAGTGCAGTAAGTGCCGCTGGCACTTCCAAGTTGCTTCATCGCAGTTGGCTGATCGCTTACTGTAATTGAAAGCGTGCACATCACATGAGACGACGTGGTCGAAATACCCTCCGCGTCGGATCCCGACCCTAATTTCCATATCTAAGCCTGAAAATAAGATTCCGCCTACCTTATCCCGACTCTGGGGATTCCTCAGTACAAGTAACGCTACCACAGATATCAAGTACCCCTTGTTTCTTCAGGCACTTCTGCGAGCCGCAGGAGACAGAGAAGAAGGTTCCCAACACATTTGAGGTACTGCGTACGATGGCGCAGGACCGGCTGAAGAAAAGCTTCGGTATGCCAAGTCTGCCCCAAGTCTCGGTGATCAGGCCGCACCGTTAGAACGAGGAGTTACACTTCAACCTGCTGCAGCTGTGCCTATACCTACCGACCAAGAACGTAGAAGCCAGGTACCCTGTCATCGCCTGGCAAGTCAGCAACTCATGACGCAGTTCTTCTTCAGCCAGAAGACATGAATGAGAATGCGTTCTACTTCACGATTGATCCCAACTGGCGCGCCTCGCAGGGTGGCGTGCAATTTCAGCTCATCACACCCATCCCAGATAGCCCCACTTCTTTGGGGAGGCGGGATTCTCCTCTTCTACACAAACACAATTCGCTCGATCAGCTCTCGTTTGCAGGACAGGAAGCTATCAAGGCTTCATGCACAATGGAAATTTCCGATGAGGTGCATTCAAACATGAAGGCCTCACCTAATCGACGAACTGCACACTTACCTAGAACTTTGAACCACCGCACTTGCGCCGCATTGCCATCTGTAAGCGGATGGTCCAGGAATATCGACGCCCAATTCACACCACAAATCGTTTGCTAGTACTCCTTTAGTCGCGTCAAGACATCTGTACTGCTGTATCCTTTAACTTTATGAACCACCACTCTTTTGTACTGAATGTGACCATTTTGATTTACTTACAATAGGATCATTCAAGTTGTGGTGAACTGATGCATGGTGATACAATGGCCCTTGGATGTGTCATGATCAGCAGATGAACGCCGCAATTGTCCTTTCTTGTACCTTTCGGTGCGATGAAGCGGTTTCTATTTTCTCCGCGTTTCCAACGAGAAGTTAAGCTACTCCGTAGGTCTCTTCAGAATCACCATCAACGGTCGAACATCGCCTGCCCAAAGCCATCGCAGAGTACCGTGGGTGCTCGTGAGATAACCGTCAATACGTGGATTATGGACGTTCAGCTGACTCACCAAGTTGGCAACCGGCTTCGAAGATAGATGTCTGGGAGAACCGAAGTTAGGCAGTTCACAGCCTTGCGCAATAACACGTTCGCGAAACAAGGCATGAATCCCATAATGTTTACGGTATAGCCGACGCCTTTCATACATACAGACGCCCCAAGGTCAAGTATCGAATGACCGAACAGATCTCTGGTTTTAATGTTCTCCCAGTGTGTATGCCTCCTCCAGAATAATAGAAACCGAATTGTTTGAAACGTTGGTTGCAGGATGTTGTATCTTTCTACGCAGCTCCGCACACCACCAAATCGGGCGAGAGGTCTTGATCGTCACGAATCGCTCCGCGGGGACCAGATGATTAGAGGTGGAGACTAGGCCGTCAAATGATGATTCTGTGTCATCTTCAACGAGTGATCAGCAATACACACAAAGGTAGAAAGTTTAGGTTTACCCAAGTTCCATCGAAGACCGGATGTGGACAACACGGTAGAATCTATACCGACAGGCAAGAGACCGCAGGTTGGGCCCAAAACGTCGTGGTCGATGGATATCCGGTGCTGTCCCTTGGCATAATTCAAGACCACAGCTCCGTCATTCGACGTTCACACTCACCCCATCAAGAACCCAGCCGATATTGTCATCTGTAATGACATAGACTCTCGATCTTGTCCGCCGGATCTTGTAGACATGTGAGAGGACATGTATAGTCTGGTCGAGTCTACCGGAGAATCCTCCGAGAATGAGTGTTTCATACTGGATCCGAATGCTTGAATCTATAAATGGAGTTGGTCAATGGACAGTCTAACCTTGTGCCCTTCCTTGCGTTCGTTCTCTTCAAGCGTTTCGATGCACTTCATGAGATCCGTGGTATCCTGGTCTAAATCTTGATAGATGGGTACTCCCTAGGCAGTTGTAAGATCATCCGTCCTACTGCAAAGCCTCGAAAACGGACCCTCGTGAAATAGTACTCTCGAACGTCCTCGCGCAGAGAGTCCAGATCACCCTTGATCAGATCAGGAGTATATCTATGTATCCATTCGTCAGAGACTCGCGCAACGAGATGGATGAAGCTCGTCAAATCCGAACTCTCTCACAAATTTCGCAACCGTTCTCCATCCTTGGTCTCCCCAAGGAGGTCGTACAGGCGGTTGGCACCACCGTCAGCACAACATCTCCACGAGCAGGCTTTCCAGAGTGTCTCGAGCAAAGGCAGCGAGAAAGGTTGGTTAAGGATGATCAACGCCAGACGACCGCCTTCACGGTTCGTTGTCAGAGGGTTCAAAAACGGTGTTTCCCATTCCACGATCCTGGCGTCAGGGACCATGAGGTTATCGCAAGCGAATCGGCTCTATTTGACAGTCAGACGGATGGTGAGAGCGACGTCGTTGGCGTTTCCCAAAGAGCTGGCCGGGCGAGCGCCCAATGAACCGTACAGCGTCTCACACAAATTTCCTTGTATGTATGTTGAAGACCGCTGCCAACGCTGAGGCCCGCGTCCTGCGTGCCCCGATTGCTGTACACGGATCACAACGGCACACGAATCAGAATAATAATATATGGGACCAAGCCGCACGAGAGACCAGAAACTTCTGGCCCAAGACGACGTAAAAGCGTTGCTTCGGGAAAAAGACGACCGAGTGCGTGTGCTCCATGACATTTGCCTTGCCAGACTAGGTCCTACTCGCTCATTACGTTTTGCCGGCGTCCTTTTTTCTAGATAGCGACCCTCGAGACGCGTTCGGAGGCGTATAGCGCGCGTGTGTCGACTACCCACACCCGTTTGCTGAAAACGATCGACGTGTTGGATGCGTTACGTTCTCAACACGCGCTGGAAATTTCGGCCGAGGAGCAGGCAAAAATGAAGCTTGCACACGAAATGGATCGTTGGCGCAACGTGGCGAAGAATTTGGAGGTAGAAAAGGACGAGTTGAAGGATGTCGTCGAGGATCTGATTGAGAAAGGTACGTCGAGAACCCTTCTTCTCCCTCAAGTTATTCAATTCTGTGGCATGGACTACACGACGGTTCTTTCCCTTCTGTTTGGTTTATCAGTTCAAGTCTCGAATGAATGGAACTCATGGCCTTGTAGCCGGATGCATATCACTAAACATGCAGGTGTGTCGTCTTTCACACTCTCCAAACTTATCCAACGCCTTCCAGGGAGGCAATCTCAATGTCGAGTTCCCAGAGCAGGTTGCCGCAGGCTCAATTGATGGTGGTGCGACGGGAGACGACAGCAGCGACTTGCTGGCATATGCTACCTCCATAATCGCCAGATTAAGGACGGAACTTGACTTAGAAAGGCAGAGCCACAGCAGAACTGTAGACGAAGCGAATCTCCGCATCGAGGAACTCGAAGCCAAGGTTGCGGTGCGCGAGGCCGAGTTGGAAAGCTGCATCATCTCGCACGGAGACCGGGAACATCAACCAGGAGAACCTGATAATGTTTCTACGCATGCTTTCGAGAAGCGAAAACATGGTGAGAGGCTTCCTAAGCCGAAACCATTATCAGACGAGGAGTGTCTTCGCTTCCTGGAGAGCAACAAGACGCGAAATAGATCTCTGGAGCACGAGATTCGTCATATTGCGGAAAAAGTAAGCATCCTGCAGTAAATATAGGATCACTTGACCTAGTCTGACATGATCAGCTGGAGCAAGCTAGGATGGCTGCCTCGACTTTAAGCGGCTCTCGGAAAGAACCTCGGTCGCCAACACCGCGAAATGGTCACAAAGCTATTCCAATACCGAGTCTTCGAACAAGAAGTGCATCAATCGATCCGAACGTTCTGTCGCGTCCGTTGGACGCGGGAAAAGCCACATCAACACCAGCACCGGCATCATTCCCGACGATGCTTTCAATAGCGCAACTCGACAACCAGATACGTACGATGACCACTCAGGTGAATGCTCTTGTATCAGAGCGGACGACCCTAATCGAAGCGGACGCAAGGCAACGAAGGGTGTGTCTACTCACTTCTCTTTCTTGCCGCGTTTGTGAAAGTAACTCAGGCTTTGCATATGTAGGTCACGGATGGGATAAACACAGACACTTTTCAAGACGTCCTGCGGGTCGAAGGAGAATGCGTTCGGTGAGGTCGTCGGATGTTTGAGAGGCCTCTTCTGATGATAACGGCGTAGACTCCAAGCGGAGGTCGATGGTCTCCGAGAGCAGCTTCAGCATGCTCATACCGTTGCACGCGGTCGGGAAAAAGCCCTTTTGCGCGAAATCGCGCAGCTCCGAGCCTCCGCGTCTAGCTCATCCGGTTTGGGTCCTGCTCATGTAGGTCTTCTCCATCACATACACTCACGCCAATGCATCTGTTTTAACTCTGAGTACGTATATTCGCGTAGGACCTGTGCCGCGTATTTAGTCCGCAGCCGCTCGAGGATGACATCGCATGCGAAGAGAGCATGGAGCTCGCATCACCCCTCATGCCAACCATCGTCCCCAACCCCAACCCCTTCCCTGCCCCTCGATTTCACGACTCGGAGACAGAACTAGAACTCGTGTCGTTTCTGTACTCCCCCAAACACGCGTCCTCGCCCGCACCCGAGGCCCCACTGACCCCAACCTGCACAACGCGTCGCAGCCCCGGCCCGCAAGAGATAGAAAGGGTGCAAGCGGCACTCAATGCCGCACGGACACACCTGGCGCAGAAGGAAGAAGCACTAGCGCAGCTCCGCGCTGAAATGGAGAGGCTCCAGGTGGAGGTACGGGCGCAAACGCTGAGCGACGGGGCTGGGGCTGGGGCTGGGGGCTAACATCTTGAGGTCCCCCCGCGCTTCTGCAAATATACACATAATAATCTATGTGGAACCACCGATCTAAAAACTGTCTGTCTTGCTTTGGCTTCTGTTGATTCTGCTTTTTAATTTATCGTCTCCCTGCTCGTCGTCTTGCTTATTCGAGTTTCGCATTATCTCTCGTAGTTATTTATACACTAATCCTGTGCAGTCTGTACAACCAAGAACGAAGGTCCTGATCGAAAGATATCTCAACTACTAAGGTAGCATTCATGGGGAGCACCGTCATGCGCAAGGGTCGATTGGTCGACCTATCTTTCAATTTCCAGACTCCGACTCGGCAAAACGGCAGGTCCAAGCCAGTTCAGCCATATGATTAGGGTCTGTACATACAAAGTGTAGTAAAGTGTACACTACCATTTTTGGACAAAATCCTGCAATCTGCCCCTGGTGTCATGTGCATTCACGTGACAGGGTTTGTGCGTCGCCACCCAAGGAGTCTATTGGGCAAGGAAGAAGCGAAGGGTTCGCGTTGGTACAGAAGCGCGAGAAAACTCGTGATGGGCCAGTGTCTGCCCCGCCCAATGAGAAAGAACGCTGACCGTAGGTCTTCGGGGGAGTCGAGCGATGCTAACGCGTGCATGATGATTTGGCATTCCTGCCACTTGGACAGTCTCTGTGGCAGCTTTACAAAACTCCATCCCAACTTGACGTTCCTCCAAAAGGGTGTGCGCACCGCAGCAACGCCGCCTCATCTCTTTACAAGAGTGGTCATCAGTCCCAATAGCGCGTTGGTCATCCCATCAGCCTCATCTTGAGGCAATAGATGAGGTCACGGACGGACACGACCCCGCGGGTGAGTCATAAAGGCACCAGCGAGAGGTTTAAATCAAAGAGCCCACACGAACATTTCACGATAGAAAGAAGCTTTGAAGAGTACATGGAATGGCACGAGAATTTTGTCAGGTTGCAAAATCCCCGAGAAAGGCAGCCGAGGTCAAGGAAGTAAAACGCGTTGATTAGCGCGTGTTTTTATTTGACGCGGTATCGGAGTTTTAAAATGGTGGCTGTTGAATTTCCCATGGAGCTGGACGCGTTTTGAACGAGTTGCACGTTGAATACGTTCAAGTCTTCAGTCATGCCACCACAAAGACCCGAGTTGCCCATAAAATATCAAAACCCGAATCTCAAGTCTCGTGCGTTTAATTCTCGCTTTGTTCTGCTTGCATTCTCATTCCCAATGAGCAGTAGACTTGTCTAAATGGCCCCCTGTGAAATATCAGTCACTCGATCGCGATGGCCATGAAGTCTTGGTGCGCCCTTTCCTCTCTCGTCTTTTTTTCTTACTTGCCCCTGACGTCACATCAGGTCGGCCGTCTCAAAATCCCAACTGTACGTCCGATGTCGCACCACCCTCTCGTTCGTCCTAACCCCCCACTCAGCCCTCCGGCCATGCCTTCATCCTCCGTCGCTACGACACCGGCGCCATCAGCCTCACAACCATGTTCCGCGCCGCCTTCCCCGACGCCAGCGAGCTCGACGAACGCAAAGAAACCCAGTGGGCAAAAGAAGCCTTTGAACTCTCCGGCAACAACGGTTCCGCACGCGAACCCAGCATCGTTCGTCTCGCAGGCACCTGGATCAGTCCCTCTACTGCTCTCCTCCCCCAATTCGCGGATGCCTATCTCTTGCATGACGTGATTCACCATATCGCCAAGGCCTCCCCAGATCCGAAGACCACCTATCGTCGGTCGACAGCCAAGGGGACTCCCAAGGCGGCTCCACCATCGTCACCCGTAACGAGTCCCTCCAAGACCCTGCTGACACCCGCACCGTCGATGACGATGCCGACACCCAAGCGGCGGAGGGAATCCTCTCCCGCCCCCGCTCTCGCACAGCCACCCACGTCGAGTAGTAGTTTACCACCACCCCGCCGGTCCGCACGCACAAAAAGTCCGGTACCCCTTCCGAAACCTGTCTCCTTTAAATCGCCGAAACCGGTGCGAATTGCCCGCGCTGTTCGTGTGATCGAGGTGACGACCCCTGCGGGCTCGGATGAGACCGTCGTCGAGGAGGAAGCGGAGACAATCGAGCTTGCAAAGCCGAGCATGACACAGGACATTGCGGAACAAAAGGAGTTGATCGAGCGCCTGAAGGCAGACCGTGATCTTCAAAAAATACAGACGGACGAACTCGTGCCTGACACGGCGCCGGCACCTGGACCGCTGAAGAGGGAAAGAGAGGACGACGAGGAAAACACGCAAGAGTTGCGGTTTAATTTCAAGGAGCCCGAGATTGAGGAACGGCAGATCGCGACGAATAAACGTGTATCGCGGTTCCAACTAGAACCCAGAACCAAGTCGGTTGCATGGGGCGTCGCGGCATTCGCGATTGGAATGAGTGCTGTGTGCGTGTGTTTCTTGAGTTGGTCACGAGGAACGTCGGTTGACATTGTCCTTTTCGCATTTTCACAGATCATTCCTACCAAATTTCTTCTGATGACAATTGTTGTGAATTGCTGTCCGTCGTCTCTCGATCCCGTACCTGTGCAGTTAACTTTCGTTAAATGACGTGCTAGGGTATATTCAACCGCCATAGGTGTACATCGTCTTTCTTATCCTCGCATAGGCGACACCCCAAGTTCCTATTTTCCTTTTCATTTTCCCTTACTTGTCGATAGTGTGATGCATCCCATTAGTTGTACGTAGTTTCATATGTCTTTTGACAGGAATATGCCTCTTGTTGAGGATGATAGCTTTCTCGTTCCCCTTTCCTCGATGAATATTTTTTGTACGTCCCAATGAAATGATCTGAACGACGTCTCCGTGTGTGGTGCGTGCAACGTTTTTGTCGTGGTTCGTTATCAAGGGTGCACAATGTCTAAGGTCGACAAACAAGCATGCCCTGTTCGTACAACCCCGAGACGTAGATCGTACCCGTCCTGGCATCCCTCAGCGTCGTCGACGAAGACCCAAACACAGACCCATCACTCTGGAAAAGGGTCTCCGTCTCATGCGTCGTCACGGGAGGAACAAATTTGTACGCCGACATCGGCGCGCGTGCGTCCTTGTCCGTCACAGACCGAGTCGTATCGGATAGCGGCGTGAGCGACACGGCCCAACTGGGTGAAATCGCCCCGGTCTCGTTCGCTGCCATGTCGGTCAGGGAGGGGAAGTGGGGATGGCCTGTGACAATGAGAGCACTGTCGTCGTCGTAGGCGATGTTGTCGGGGAAGAAAGGGACGGGGACGGTGTGTGAGAAGGAAAGTGAGGGGGTGCTGGTGCTGGTGTTGAGGGTGTAAAAGTGGACGAGGCCGAGGGTGGTGGAAGCGATGGCGAGGTGGGTCTGGGAGGGCGAGAGAGCGACACCGTTGGCAAAGGGGACACCGAGGGCGGCAAAGGTGTGTGAGAGTGTATAGTCGTCCGCGTCCGTCTTGGCGATGTCGGTGGGCTTGGACTCGTGAATAGAGACATGGGCGACCCAGCTGAGCGGAAGCCCAGCGATGGTTTCGAAGAAGGGAAGGACGTGCCCGATCGGGTTCGGGAGACGACGCGTCAGGAGGTGATCGTTACTCACATAAAAGCTCGTCGGGGACGTCAACGCGATCGCATTCGGGGACACGAAATACGGCGACCGAAGCGTGCGAACGTATCGCGCCTCCGCGAAATCCGCCGGATCCAGGACAAACTGCTCGATGGTCGTCTGTGCGCGTGCGTGGTTGACGATGAAGAGGTTAGACGGGGACCCGTTGTGGGATGGGTAGATCTCCATGCCGAGGGGGTGGAAGTCGTGTGAGGCGGGGTATCCCTCGAGCGTGAGGCGGTGGACGGTGTCGGTGCTGGGGACGTAGAGAAAGAGGTGGCCACGCGGGTCGGGATCGTGGAGGGGACCCATGACGGTGTTCCAGGCTTTCCGGTTGGGGTCGCAGCCGAGGAGGACGAGGCGGTTGGCGAGCGCGCTGTGGGCGTCGTGGTGATCCCAAAAAGTGATGTCCTCGCAAAAGTTGATGTCGTTAGATGAGGGATCTATGATGAGGGAACAGTGGGAGGTCCAGTTGCCGCCGACATAGTAGGCGTCTGGGAGGTCGGGCGCGGTGAGGATGTGGTTCCAGGCAACGCGGCCACTGCGGTAGATGAAGACAGCCTACCGTGGGTGAGATGGGTGGGGGATGTGAGCACTTGAGCTTGGTGTGAGGGAGAGGACGTACCGAGAGAGCTGCTAGGCCTGTTGCAGCCTTGAAAAGCATGGTGAAAAAAGGCCGTTAGATGTAGTACGCTTGTGGGAGAATGAACGAACTTTGAAAGTTTGGAGGTGCAAAGGCGACAACAGCAACAACGCTAGCTTAGCGAGCCGCGTGGCGGCATGGCACTCACCAACGCTTGATGAATTCTTTGTCATACATACCTTGGGCTCCAACTAACCTAGTGGAACATCGTCGACGTTAGCGAGACCATCTAGCACTGGGTCAAAACCCCAGATTCAAGATGCGACTCCACTTACAGACTTTAAGTTCAACCCACTGTAATTTCTTTCTTTGTTTTTCTGTTCAATGCGAATTCGGAGCCGCTAGTACTCGGAGGCCGGTTTGTTTCAAGTGCGCCGTCAACCGGTTAGTGACGGGTTGACGATTGCAACGTGGCCCGATATCTGCGTGAAACGACTGATTGACTGTCAGGGTCCCTCACACAGGGGAAATCAACGAGAAAAGCGTTTACCCTGGCACTGCTCGCTTGATGGCGTTTCAAACGTCTCTACCCTTCCGATTCGTCTCTTGGTACTTGCAATTCGGAAAGCCGGGATTAGTTGAAACCGAAAGGCTCTGCCCTTCAGTGCTTTGCTGCGGCCCCTCTTGCAGTCGTAGGGGCTACGCGCGGGCAGCCTTACGCCCCTCCACAATGGCGACAAATGTGGATTCAAACCAGCAGGCAAAGCAGCATCGTCCCAGGCAAACGTATCGGTGTTCGCTTGGCAAAAAAGCAAGAAATGTCGAGTATGCCCGAAAGGCACATCCACATCACTCCCACCTGACTTCCCGGATCCCGCCAAAGCCCGAACTCCACTCCCTCCTATATCCAAGGGAACACCACCCCTCGTACCCAAATCCGGTCTATACATACCCCAGGCTGGCCAGGAACAGCCATTTGTTTGGTGCCTATTGTTCCCATTCGGCCAAGAAAGCACATTGCGTGGAATGACCTCCTATGCTCAGACGAACGTGGATGATCCTGCATGATTGTGATTCACCACACAAATTGTCCACAACCCCATCGGATATAAGCTCTGCTTGGGCAGCCTTTTTATTTTTCCTTGCGCTCTCACTCCATCCGTCTCGTTCCGTGTACGCTCCTACCATCAGTCCTTGCGGTGGGTAGTCGCGTTGGAAAAGCATCCGTTGGGATCATCTGGTGTGTATTGTCCCTCGTTCATCCGTTTGTCCAAGT
Organism: Boletus rubroflammeus; assembly: GCA_038090375.1. Classification (NCBI taxonomy): domain Eukaryota; kingdom Fungi; phylum Basidiomycota; class Agaricomycetes; order Boletales; family Boletaceae; genus Boletus; species Boletus rubroflammeus. The sequence goes on from JBBPMQ010000043.1 coordinate 75,023, forward strand.
GATTGTGATGCTCATCGTCTGAGATAGCGATGTGTAACTTCGTTGTCCCCATCCGCACTTGTTCTAAATGTCACCAGCACGAACCACTCTTCCATGATATTTCTCTCCACGACAACGAGAAAACGCGATCGGACGAGGTCAGTCACCTTTTCCTTCCCACATCCTCGCATTCGAACAAGGAATGACGAAGCGATGTCACAGTCCCTGGTCTACATGGACACCGCACAAGATTGTTATTCGCGCTGGTGCGTCTTCAGCAGCGAACACCCAAAAATGTGCAGTCATTGTTGGTTGACGTGTAAACACGGGTATGCATCACTCTCACCCTTTCTCCTCCCACAACCCCCAGCGCCTCAGAAACGCGTTGATTCACCTGTGCGACGATGTTGATCATGATCCAGGCATGGCAAGACGAGAAAGATTCACGGCGGATCACCCTCTTACGTGTGTCATAGCTGTGCACCGAGAGCGAGACGTCAGCCTGCGTGGAAACGACCCCCGCCTGCGCATCCGAACCATCGCGGTCGAGGCGTGATGGGACCCGCCACCCGCGGCTTTTTGGGCCTCGCGCAATTCCTGGCACGGTGACTGCTTCCTTCCCCCTTCCTGTCGTGATCGTCGTCGTCGTCAATGATGATGATGATGATGATGGTCGACGAAGGCAAATGATATAGATCTCCGACGTTTAACTGTTCATCCGCATGCACTCGTGTTGCTATAAATATAGTCTGTATTTGTACCCTCCTCTTTTCATTTTCCATTTCCCTTTCATCTCTATATCCCACCCTCATTTTCTTCCTCGATCGCATTGGTGTCATGATGTTACTTTGATGATTTGTTCCACTTTACGATTTTCCTTACATATAATGTTGTGCGAGGTAGCGCTCGAATGTATATAGTCGAACTGAATGTTTTTACCATGCTTCTACCGCTAGCATTTCCGAAAGTCATTTGCGAGGCACACACATGCGCAATTACTCATGAGCCCTACACGGTATTTGATTTCCGAACTCGAACGAGCGTCCCCCAGAGTCTGGGGATCCGGGGGAGGCAAAATTAAGTGTCAGTCTTCATATTCAAGTTGCTGGTGTTCAAGGTTTCCTCATGGTGAGCGTCCAGCCTGAGCGTTCAACAGTTTCTTAGAATCGGCCTCGATTGATTGATCGAGTCTACATCTGGCTATCGACACCCACTTGGAGAGCTGCAACCAATGTACCGATGACGCCCTCTATGCAGGATTCCCGTCATCCCAACCGTACGTGTCACATACCAGCCGGAGGGACACCCTTCCTACCATAGTGAACGCAGCGACCCGACCCGAGGCCGGCGCGGAGTGACCGTGACGAACTCCAGACAATGTTGGCATGCACGCTAGGACACTCGTGGAGCCGGCGACTGTGCACCGCGCTGTTCAAGGTAGGGCTCGGAGTGCACGTAGTACCCGCCGGCGCCCAACGATGTTCCACCCGTGGAACACGAACGAGACTCGAAACAAGTTCGTTGTACCGCTCAAGCCCGGCGTGATGATGGAAGAGTACAAAGTTCGTGTATGCGTTCTACCTTTGGTAACGTCGTCGGATATCTAAGCTTTGGTGCCACGGTTCCGACTAGACTGGTGACCAATCCGTCTAATGAGGCAACCAGTCTAGTAATGTGGATATAGCCTCGGCTTCAAACCACCGCAACAACAAGCTGTAATTGATTGTTGTACTAACGCACCCCCCGCCGACAGGAAAGTTGACCACGGTGCTTAGAAGTTCCTCCACTATTCCATCGTGGTCGAAGCATTGCAGAAGCGAGTTGCAGATCCTTACAGCGCTACCGGGGATCATGTATTCAAAGAACCTTTGAATGCTAGTAGTTCGAGGAATTCGCAGCGGGGGTCTCAACTTTGGACGAGCCAGACTAACAATTAATGCGTGGCGCACAGCGGTTAATGGTCCCTTCCTCAACCGCCGCGTGAAGCTTTTGATACCTTCATCTTGTGATAATTTATGACTACACAATACATGCTCTATATGCTCATAGCAAAGGAATGTGTATAATTTGCGGAGACTAGGAGATAGTTATGAGTGCCACGTCTATCTATGCATATCCAGTCGCATTACTAGGGTTGAGGAATGGATCATTGCTAAAGTTGAAAACAGAACATCCACGGAGGATAGTCTGGTTGCAAGAGAAGCACCAGTTGATAGTGGAGTTAATGGTAGTCGACTGAGAAAAGCAGAGTCAAAATGCAAAACACGGTAAGACGAAGAGATCGAGAACTTACGTCGAGAGCCTTGATCAAGTTAGGGAGAGTGAGATTGTTTTGGCCGAACATTTGCAAGGGTTGGAACGCCGCGTCATTCGTCCCATTCTTGAATTTCAGAGCAACTACATAATCGCCTGCAGTATTCTTGGATAGCTCCAAAGCAACGGCGGACGCATAATCGGCTGATTACAATTGTATGAGCAAAATGCAGAAGAATCAGTGATCCTTCTCTGACCGATTCCAGATATCTCGGGGTTGGTCACCGTAGCATTGGTGACGTTGAACAGACTGATGAAGGGCTTGTAGTCGACCTCCGTCAATGCAAGCTTCACCTTGTTGTTACCCAAAGTCATGTTGCCCAACGACCAGAAAATCTCAGGCCAAAGAGTTCGAATAGCAACTACGAACTGTCAGCTAGGCCATGGTATAACACACCACCGAACCACCCACTTTGGCCAACTCCACTCGTGACACTGTCAGTGAAGACATTTTGCTCGTGAATGTCAGCGAAGTAGCGGGCTTGCAACAGCAGAGTCTCAGGGAATGAGTTGTAGAATGTTGCATTGTGGGTATACTGGACGTTTATGTAGTCATAGATCTTGAGATTGTGAACACTTCAGATGAAGCCCAATTACTATCGTCTTCTAATACTCACATTCCACTTCCAGTCAAGTCAGAACACAACCAACAAAAGGATAGACGCCACATACCATGTTAAGGAAGCTGTTATTCATGCCATTGAGGTAGGGTTGAACAGCTTGAAGGAACGGAGCGGCTTGCGCAATTGCATCCTTGAATACAACGCCACTGTTCAAACGAGCCAAATGGGATTGGAAATACTAGAAAAACTGGATTGGTACCATATCATAACCCACCCTCAAACACTCACCTCGCACTCCATCCAACTTGTGAGAGAAGGAGCCTGCCAGAACTCGAGAGACTCCACTGGGATGTATTGGTACCCTCCCAATGGAGCCTGGACCGTCAGACCATTAGCAAGGGTTGAGTTGGATGTCGTCGTGGGTGGGTAAAGACCTTGAAGGAGAGCATAAGCGGAATCGAGTATGACATTCCCTCCTCCCGCATCTGCGCGAACAAAGAGTTGATCGACATCAGCGACATCGGTCTTGATGCCTTGGATGTAAGATGGTGATGCCGGGTCAAGATAGGTCTGCCTCAGGTAGTAACCCAGGTTATATTCTTGGCTCTGCAGGAATCTTAGTAGTACACAAGATAACCAACATTGGACATACCGCTCCATACGGCGTTAGGTATCCTTGTGTCGAGTTGTAAGTTGTGTAGTTCTGGAAAACTACACCAGAACGATCGCCATGACGAGCCAGCAGAACAACACCGATGAGACCCGCGCTGGTAGTGTTCACCATTCTGAAATCGTAGTGGAGCCCCCCCAAAAAAGAAGACACGACGCTGGTAGCACGACCAAAAACTTTCCAATTTATATTGAGCGGTACAACACCCGCCGGTGACCTAGTGAATCAGCGAGAAATAGGGCATCATACGTACCTCCGTTGAGGCTCTGCAGTTTGGCAACTGGTAGTGAGGACAGTAATCACTGCCTGAAATTAGCTGCGGAGCCACGGGTTACCAACGCACTGGCGCGTCCAACCACCAGCCGTTGGCCTGGATCACTGCTTGCTTGTGATACAGACCGATGAGGAGGGCTGTGGCGGGAGTTATGACAGGTAGTCAAGCGATACGTAACATAGCGCCTCTGCCAGTAGTGTAGGGGGCAGAACCATTTCCGGGTAGTTCTGCCAGTACACGCCCAGTTGCCAAATGTATAGGACCCATGATCCCCGGAAAGTGTCTCCCATGTTACGCGACCCACAGCTATCGGGTGTGTTCGGTATACGGATTCCGTCATTTGAAATTTTGTTAAGTACATCCCCAGAATTGGGTAAATGTAAGGTACTGCACGCGAGATGTCGAGAGGATCCTCGCTGAGTCTGGGACCAGTAAAAAATGTATATTGGCCTGGTGCTGGCCAGCGTGTATGCGTCATGTAATTATTTTAGCATGGAGCCCATACCTGACCGAGGGTATACATTGGACATGTCGGAATTATGGTATCCCGATATGGGTTATCCAATACCATAACGTTTCCTTTGAGATATACGTTACCCATATTCCTTTCATTCATTTATCTGTTTCACTTATCCTTTGGATCTAGACTCTTA
>JBBPMQ010000044.1:0-78848 GCA_038090375.1 Boletus rubroflammeus
GTATTCAGTCTACTTATACTATTCTAGTGTATGTACATGTTTGGCTACTGGTCCGTGCGTCCTGTAGATAAGACATGACATCATAGATAAGAGATACAAGATAAGGGTCTAGGTTGTTCTAGCCCTTCGGTAATTAAATACATGCGGTGAGTCACGTGACTTGGTCTAGGCCCTGGGTCACGTGATGAGTCCGTTCAAAGATAAGATCATGTGATGAGAAAGGTGCACGTGTTGTCACGTGACCGTGGAAAATATCACGTGATTAGAAAAAGAAAGATTAGAAAAATGGGGTCCGTAACACCCTCCCCCAAGTCAAATACAACATGATGTCTCAGACCTACAATATCAAACCCACTGTCAGCAGTCATTTCACTGAATTTGATGAAACTGGAAAGTTCCAGACCCTTACCACATTCATTGGTAATTGTTCTCCCCTTGCTTCTTCTGATCCAACTTACAAATTCATGAGGTAGAACTCATCATTACATCTTTTTTGACTAGTAGGTAAAACCCTAGTATTCAGGAAACTGGATGACTAGCTGCTGTACTTGTAGTCCTGAGCTGTGGGTATCCTAACAATCTAACAATTAGTCACCATGCCAGCCTGCTGCCATCAGTAAACTACCACTTTTCCCATGATTTACTTCACATCCCACGTAAGCAATTCACCTAATATTGATTGTCAGGGCAGGTGTGCCCAAAAGCATATATTTAATAATAATAATAACATATAGTAAAATTTTCAAGTGAGGTCTATAGGCAAGCAAAGTCAAATCTTCACATTTTGCTGTGGGTTAGTTAGACCTTGCTAGCCAGAGCTGTCTACTATAGCACTGTCTAGCACTGTCCAGGTAAGTAGTTTACTTGTCAACTCTGACAGTTGAGTTGAGCCTATTCACAGTGCACATATCTGCATGACATCTACTGTACACTGGCATGCTCAACCTGAGTGTCAGCTGTCCAATCAGTATGATCAGTTGCCTCTCAAGTGTTTGCTATACTCCACATCAGCAAAACAGCCCTCACCTGTCCAGTGCTGGCCAGAGCTGGACAGAAAATGTGAAAAAGATCCTGCCTATAAACTGGTCTTCAAATTTTTACCATATAATTTTACCATCAAATTTATGCTTTTGACACCACTGCCCTGACCATTTCAGTTGAAATACTCACATGGTGAACCAAAACTTTTGGTAGGAAAAAGGTCATTTTGCTAATGCAGTCACTGGCAAGATCGGGTGAAGTATTATATTTGATATCCAGCGCCAGGCCTCACCCATGGGTCCCGCCAGGACAAAAGGTGCACGCGTTCACACTACTACAAGCCTGAGCCTTGTGCGCAATTTTACAATATCAATATCCCCAAAGGACGGGCCAGGGGCTAGGCTACTATGATTCGAGGTTGATGATGGCAACGGCTTCAGAATCTATCAGATTTGTGGGAGAAGGACATCATCTTCGACGAAGTATGTATTCCGTTGACATGCTACTCTAGGTACGATCTCAGCCGAGTCGAACCAAAAAACCTGGACGCGCTGGACCGTATCTAGCTTTCGTGGCGAGCTTTCGGGGTGGGGGTTTCTTTTCTTGCGCGTTTTTCTTCGGTGTAGAGTTAATCAAGTAAAATCGAGCATCTCCCTCCTACCACCAACACTGAACGAAAAAAGTGATCATGATCATGATCGTGAATGCTATCTATCTTCGCATTCGTTTCTTGAACCGTTCCATGACCTAGTACGACAAGCGGGTCAGAAAGAAATATATCACGACCCCCCCCCCCTTCTCGCGTACTAGGCGCTTGTACCACGTACCAATTCGTCCGTCGCCATTTGTGGCTTGTCGTGCCGTGGTCTACGATCTTCCTGCGTAGGTAAACCCATCGCTTCCAATTTGGCATCACGCATGATTTCCACGTCCGACTTTTGTTTGAGGTGGGGACGGTAAACTGTGCAACAACATTTCGTTTTGTCAAACAGGTGAGGCAATTTTATTCGCCGAGGGGAGCGAGACAAAGGAGAAGACGACGTACACCGGGTAGCGACGAGGTGTTCTTCATCGGTATTCACTTTTTTGCGTTCCTTGCGTTCTTCGGCAACTTGACGTTTCGCTTTTTCCGTTTCCTCGATGTTCCTGAGTCGTATACTTTTTTTATTTATTTTTAAATCAAGAGATGTCAGTCAAAACATCCAGCGGGTGGTTTCAAAATGATACAAAAAAAGAAAAGAAACAACAAGGAGGGGGAATGACGCACTCCATGCCGAGGTCGACCTCTGGTATCGCCGTCAACATCGCCAGACTATTAGTCACACTCCCCTCGTCCGCCGTCTTCTTCTCCGTCTTCCAGCGCTCGGAGAGTGTGAACTCGTCACTAGGATCCCGAGACGAATTTTCCGAAGCGTCCTGTTCCTGACGTTGGATCCTCAAGTTCTCTTCGATATAGGCCATCCTGATTTTGTCCCCACATGCAGTAATGAGAACCGAGGTGGGGGAAAGCGAAAAGGCAAAGTGACGCACATGTGTTTATCCACGTCGAGCGCGTTCGTCTGTTGGGTAAAATTGTTCGTCCGAACGGCCCGTCGAGCCTTGGTAACCGCGTCCTCCTGTTCGCTATACCGCACACACACAAAATGCAACACGTCAGCCGCCATCGGGACGGAAAGGAGCAGCACGATCCCCAACTTACTCGTCATCGGTCTTCGCACCCGCACCCGCACCCGCACTCGCACTCGCACCCGCACCCGCACCCGCACCCGCACCAGCTCTCAACCCTCCCTTTTCCTCAGGTGGTTCCTCCACATTCCGTCGTCGTTTCCTTCTCGCATCCCCACTCGACAGCTTATGCACGTCGATCCCCTGTCTTGCCTTGCGCAACCGCCTCAACTCAAGCAGCTCCGAGAGCCTGTCAAAACATGAGCGGTGCTTGCACGAGGAAAACACACGACACGCACGGAAGAGACTGGTCCTCGTCATCGTGGTCAGGATCAGAAACATGAGCCGAGGGTGGATCTTCTATTTCTGAAGACTTTTCTCGAACGCGGGGTTGTGGACGGCTTCGCCTCTTGATCATGGACAGCGTTAAAGATGGTTGCGGGAGTGTTTGTCAGCCACGGATGGAATTAAAAAAGTTGTCCAACAAGAGAGAAACACATAAGTGGTAGTACCTACTAGTAAAATGAAAATCTAATAATCCTTTCCATTTAAATAAATTCATTGTACACGTTCATCCACCACCGGTCTCACAACCTCCCCCGTCACCAAAGTATTGCTCTCATTTCTGCTTTCTGCCACCACCGTCGCAGCAGCAGGTGTGGCAGCCACCGCTGCCGTTGTCACACGCTGCAGCTCCTCCGCCGTTGGAAACGCGATCGTCGGAACCCCAACAGATGGCGAACTATGCCGCGAGAGCAACGATTCCGGGGCACGCAGTCCACCTCGTCTCAAACGTGGCGCCTGCGAGCGTTCCTCGGACGGCTCCTCCCCCCCACCCAACCGCTCAGACGGATTCGTCGTCCACCCGGAATGAGGCGGGAAATACCAATCGTCCGACATATTCGCCGCCGGTCGCGGTGTCGGTATGATTTCGAACCGACGCGTCCTCCCAAAAGGGAAAAACCGTCTAGCTTGGGCAGATGACGAACGCGGACCAAGGGCAGACGTGGCCGGCAACTCGGCGTTGTTGACAGCCGGAGGTTCTGGCCGAGCGTTGTCTTCGTCTTGGGCGTGTTGACGGATGGAATTACGCCGTGCAGTTGTGAACTCGCTAAAGTCTGACATTCTGTTACGCACAGGACGACGGATCGAGGGCTGCCTCGATAACGTCGAGTGCAAGAACCCGCTTGACGATGAAAGCGGCCATACACTCGTTCTCGCAGGTGGCGAGGCATCCACAAGCGGTGGTAGAGTCCTGTCATTCGCCGCATCGGGAGGAGGGGCTGATGATGTCGGAGGAGAGGTGTGAGGAAAGCTCAAAAAGTAAGGTGTCGAGGAATTCGACCAACTGTGCTGAGACCGATATGCATCGTACAAATCTGTGTTTAGGCGACTGCCTTCCATAACAGGCACAAAGGTGCCATAAGGACCGAGTTCGTCGTCGTCTTCGTCCACGTCCAGTTCGTCTGGGGGTTGTGAGAGATATTCGGCAAGATCTACACCTCGCCGGGCACCGAGTCCGCGACCGGGAGTACGCTCACGGTAGACAGATGCGGGACTGGATAGCTTGCGCAGGGACCGCGCCGTGCGGTCCCCAATGAGCCCGCGATCGGGAGCGTGGTGGCGACAACGGCGCTCTGCGACCTCCTGTTGTATGGCGTTGTCGGTCCATAATGTGAACGACATCCGAGTGCGAGACATACCTTGACGAGGACTTCGATGAGAGATGTAGTGAAGGAATCGCCACGGTCGAGGTCTTCTACGAACGTTTCGTAGGTAATCGTGGGCTCTGCTTTCTCGAGCCTGGCGCGCTTTATGGCACCGGAGCTAGAAACGACCTCAGCTGCGGTTGTGCACGGCCATGGAAAGGAGACGGCGACGTACACCAGGCTCTTCATTTTTGCGCCGAGGACGTTATCATAACATTCTGTCGTCCTGGAATGTTGTTGCTACTTTAGCGGGCGCAGGTTTACGATGCAGATAGTGAATTAGCGAACCATTTGCCCATAGTTTATGTATTCTTGTGGTCGTCGGGATCGCCGCTATGTGAACTGAAACGAGGGAGCGCCCGTGTGAAAATTACACCCCTCTCAACAGCATTTGTTGCCATTTGTTTGTGTCGTTAACCAATCTATTAAATTTATTAAGATCGATAGATTAGTAGTACCTTACTACTGTGGAGGTAGTATGATTATCATCCCCGCTACTACGGCCCCATCAGCTCGCATCGTCCGTCCCACCAGGACTCCCATTCGACCTCGGCAACGAAGGGGCCGCAGCAGCTGCACGCGACGCAGCCGCACTCGCGCCCGCTCGATCCTTGGAACTCAACAAGCTCTGGAAAAAGTTTTGTAGTACCTCGTGCTGCGTCTGTCCCCCCCCACCCGTCGAACTCGGCGACGAACTCAAGGTCGGTGACGTAGTCCGACCAGAAGTCGACGCCCCTGCACCACCCACCGCAGACAACCCAGACGTAGGCCGCGCACCTCCTCTTGACAGACGTCGCGCAGCATCTCCGTTCACACTCGCATTCAATGCACTCCCACCGCCCACCAAACCGGTTTCCATATCCGCGAGCGCCTTCTCCACGTTCGGCAGGCTGAAGCTGCTACTCCCAAGGGGCCCGACGATACCGGCCGTCGCGGTCTCTGCGGGGTTGCGGAACGCACCACGGGGATCTCGGTCAGGCTTTTTCGAATTTTCGTCGTAATGCTTGGCAAGGAACGCTTGTTCCGCCATCGGGGCATTGAACGGGGGTAATGGTGGGGGCTTTGCGCGGAAATGAGCAACATGTATTGACAATCTGCTGCGGAGCTCACCTTTGCGCCTTGATCGGGCACCAACATTCGGTACATTCTCTTTGCTCCGCCCGCATCCTCCGTTTCCGATCCATCCACAAGATCCGTGCCCCATGCCTCGCCCCAAACCCGCGCCTCAAATCCTTCCCGTAAAACACCAATCTTTCCCCAGCTATCCCAACCAGCAGGAACGACGATTCGGTCACGGTCGAGCGTGTTCGGCCTGTGATGGAATACAAACGGATTTCGTATCGGTGCGGGTGCTTCCGTCCCAGCGGCTACTCCAGGAGACGGCGCCGGAGGCATGAACAAGAGATGTAGCGTATACTGCCGGAGCACGTTGAGCGTACTCGGTTGAGGAGTCGTATAAAATAGCGCGGCACCATCTAGCCATCCTAGTTCGATGTATCACGACGCAAACGAAAAGAGACGACTTACATTTCAGACATATCGTACGGAGGACTTGCATAACGCCATCCGTCCGCTCTTCCCATTCATCCCCCTTACCTTTTACCATCGCCCCCATCCCTGATGCACCAGCACCGACGAGATCGCTCCCTTCGTCGATCAAATCCGCCCTTGTGCACACGACGACGATCGGAACCCCAGCCGAATTGTGCGTGAGCGTTCCAGGACCCAACGGCAATACCGTATTCGAAGTCAAGTTCGACGTGGCGGGTAACGAGTCGGCGGATGGCTCGGTGTAGTGTTGTAGATGTGCCTGTACTACGCAACGTTCCAGATCCGGGTTTCATAACCCCCCCGACGACGATGCAGTTTAAAAAAGAACACATACGTCGTTCGTGGTTCTCCTCTCTCACGATCTCCACCTCGCGAGAGCCGTCCCCTTTTGCCCATTGTTCCACCCACTTGAGCCACGTCTGCAGATCCTCCATGAACGTCCACGGACGCGTCCAGTCCAACACGATCATGACGAGCGTATGTGGCAGCGCCGTCCTCGGGGGTAAGAAATGAGGCAACAAGGCCGAATAGGCATTGGCATCCGAAGGCACCGTATACACGGACAACCGCGCCAACGTATCTAGGAAGACAGAAACACCCTCAGCTCGCCACCGACGAGTCAACGACCAAAAGTTCGCCCACGAGACAGACGCACCTTCGTCTCCATCATCACGGACGTCAGCCCAGTCATATCCCAGTGCGAAATCGGTGCGCGATTCGTCTTTGCTGTCGTCTGCGGTGACGGGTTTCTGGAGTAGTGCAGACGCGAGCAAGGATTTGCCAGAGGAAGGTGGGCCGAAAACGAGGACTTGTTTGGACGGTATCGAGCGCGTCGAGGACACCGAATCTAATATCGAGGACCACAAGTCCTGTGGGGGCGCCGCTGGCGTGGACGGTCGCGATTCTTCCATCTGTCTAACACAAAAACGTAGTACAAGAAAGATAAATTTGAAACTCCGCGCGAGGTATCTCGTCCCCATCGACAACGACGGCGACAAAAAGACGTTTGACCTCGCCGAGGTGTATTTCCATGGAGCCCATCATGTCTGCAGCTGTCGCTGTCCCGCAGCACACCCTCTCAGAGTCGACGAACGCGCGCACGATCGAAATCTACGACTGGATCATCACCGCCTCGACCAACCCCATCTCCAACGCGTCCGAGTGCGACGCACTCCAATCTGCACTCGGATTCCCATTGCCAGAAATGACGTTTGGAAACAACTACCTGTCCCTCGAACATCGGCCCTCGGGGTGGAAATTGACGCTCGATACCAAGGGTGCGTTGGAGGGCGTGAAAGGCGGTGAGCTCGAGGAGGGGGATGGGGGTGTCAAAGTCGGCTATGCGGACGCTTGGTTGAGGAGCCGGTAAGACCTTGTGGTGTAGACAACCCCTTCGTTGTCTCTGAGCGCGTTCTACCAGCACAGACCCCGGTACGAGCCTGCCACTTCCCACCACCGTCGTGGCTAAACCATACGACTGGACGTACACGACGACATATCCCGGACATCACCCTCGCCTCAGTGACGAGTCATCCGATTCAGAAATATGGGCAGACGCCGATCCTGACAATCCTACTCACACCATCCCACTCTCCGAACTCACCCGTCCAGATCCGATTTTGTTCTATGCAGAAGTGTCGCTATTTGAAGACGAGTTGCACGATAACGGATCGTCTCATTTGCTCGTCAGAATAGTCAGTATGCCTCCGAATCTCCTTGGCGTGCTAAGCACATGTATCCTCGTAAAGCGCGTCATGCCTACTTGTATCTTTATCCTTGCGCGATTCACGTTGCGCGTGGACAATGTCCTCTTTCGAATACACGATACACGGATATTCCATTCCTTCGCATCTAGCTCGCCAATCGTCGTGCGACAACTGACTGGATGGGAGGCACCATACGATCGAGTGAAACGCGTATGTCATACAAGTCGCTCGTGGACATGTCTCTCACATAAGGATCCCATAGCAACTGCCTAGACGCAACGACTTGACTCCTCTCACGGATGTCAATTTCATTGCAAAGGTCCTTACAGAAATGCCATCCGAAGCAACTCAAAAAGTCGGCGCCGGCACGCGATGGAGGGGACTGAGAACAAAGGTAGAAGTAGCAAAGTTGGAGTCTAGAGGTTGATCTGCACCGTGTAGTAGTAGAGCAAGATGTAAAGTATATGGCCTCAGGATTTCAGGAGCAGATTCTCCAGCATCTGTCTCACATCCCCCGCCTTCACCCTTCCTCCGCTCAGTTGCATAACTTTTCCCATTATCCGATTCATGACTTTCAGATTCCCATCCCTCACTTTCTGAACTTCTTCAGGAAGCGCCTCGATTGCCTTCAAACACCAATTCTTCAGCAGGGACCCGTCATCGTCGGATACCGCCAGCAGACCCAACTCTTTTGCCAGCATCAAAGGGGAAACTGTCGAGCGTGAAGTGACCATTTGACGTAACAAGGTTTTTCCCGATGTCCCTAGAGATGACGGATGAGCAACGTTCGTATAACAAATACCAATGCAGGCACCTGTAATCTTGCCACATTGCACCATGTCGACCAACTCGCCCATCTGCTCTGCCGAGATGGGATTGTTGCTAAACGTTTCTTTGCGAGCAGCGAGTTGACCAAGGAGCTCGTGTATCATCCTAATCCGACCTCAGAACATGAAACTGAATACGATGCTTGAACGCATACACACCAGTTCACGGCCGCCTTTGCAGATCGTCCTTGGGCGAGGCGGTCAAAGTACTGGACAGCTCCTTTGGCAGGTTCACCATCAAAGCGGACCTCTCGTCCAGCATCCACAGTCATGAGTACCTCCGCTTCCTGTTTAGTCAAACCCATGTTCATTAATCGCGCACGTGTCTCTTGAGGGAGCTCCGGCATAGATCTCCGAACACAATCTATGTACTCCTAGAAACTAGGATTGAATGCATAATGAACGTGGAACAAAAGGGAGACGAACGGGAGACAGGAGGAGTGGTGGCAGATTGGGGTCTGGCATGTATCGATAATCTGGAGAGTCCTCTTTACTTCTCAACTTGAATGTCTCCGCCTTGTCCTCGTCGAACCCGCGCGTCTCTTGAGGAACGGTCCGACCGCTTTCAAGGAGGCTGATATGTCGAAAGACTTCGGATGCTAAGAGCCATGTCACGATATGCGCCTGGAATGGGAACAAGGAGAGACGTACTGATGCCTACCATCATGAACTTGATACTATTCAGGTTCTTAATTTCGCATCGCGTCCCCATGGGGTGTCCATGTTTATTGACGGACACGTTCACGTCACATCGGAGCGAGCCCTAAGATACATCGTCAGACGGGGGAGGATGCGTGAACGATGTACTCACGAGCTCCATGCTGCCATCGCTAGCCCCTACAGCCCTGAGGATGGCTTGGAGAGTGCGAACATAATTGCCCGCCTCTTCTGGAGACCTTGAGAACACACACAAAAGAGAGACCCAGTTTACAAAATCCGGATGTCGACTTGAACTACGAGACGGACCTCATATCCGGTTCAGAAACGATTTCCATCAGCCCCGAACCCGCTCGATTGAGGTCGACCTGAGTGATACGGCGACGGGCATCAAATATCGACTTGGCGGTATCCTGATAATGAAGATGAGAATTCGTGTTGAACGCGTCGAGACGCGCTGCAGACCTGTTCCAGCTGTATCTGGGTGATTCCAACTCGAACGTCATCACGCGACAAGTCCAAATAACCACCTTTGGCCAACGGTGCTACCCAAAACGTGTATAGACGCCCCCGCAAAAAGGCAAAGACGTATCACACTCACCATAGCGCTGCGTGATTTGATATCCCGCGGGTAGATCTGAATAAAAGTAGTGTTTCCTGTCGAATGCCGAGCGTGGCTGAATTTGTGAGTTCAGTGCAATAGCAGTCCGGACGGCGAGTTCGACGCATTTCGGGTTCAGTGTCTGCGTGTCTGCATAAGATGTGACTGAGAAGCTGACAATGAGCACGGTACTCACTGGAAGTGTCCCAGGCAATGCGGCATCATAGAAGGTGACGAACGAGTTGGGTTTTTCCCCAGGCTTGGAAGTCAGCGCATCTGCACGTCGAATGAGTGAGGGAGCGTTCCAGAGGTGTCCGGATACTGACCAGAAAACAGTTTTCTCCGTGACTTGATCTGAGCATGGATTTCGATGCCTACGACAACCTCCCAACCAGGCCATCGTTTGTCCCCGTGTATTGCGCGTTCTGTAAAGCTGAGCGGTCTCCAGAGTTGCCGTAGCTGTCGAGCTCGCCATGGACACTCGCGGACAATCATCAAAGTTCCTTGGATAAATAATAATTTGGCTGGCAAGTACTGTTTTGGACATTGCATCATAAATTCAACACGTAAACTGGCAGGGTCGCAACTCAGCCTTCCATCTTTCGCGACGTAAGTTGGGGCGACGTTCTCTCAGGCTAGTGCAATTATAAACAGTCGTCGCACGAGTGGGCAACGGACTGAGGGAAGTACCATGACGAGCGGGTCGACTAATAAACAGTACTGAGATGGGTGGGCCACTGCGGCAATGAGTATACTCGGGAACGATAAATTGAGGTACTCGACTGGGTATAGTCGCGGTCGCGCTCAGTGGGTGTTCCAAGTCATCGCGAAAACACCGATCATCTAGACAATTGACAGATCGATCCTTCGTGGCAGATCCTTCGTGGCGAAACGACGGCGAGCCTCAAGCCACACTGGCCCATCTAATATGGCAGATCTTCGTCCGCGGAGACAGGACGCCGTTATGACGAACAAGAGATCCTTCGAAACCCCCACGGCGGGGCCGTAAGTTGTGGAGAACGACGCTGATCCGGTGTGTAGTGCGCCCTTAATATCATTGCGAACTGATATCATGAATTCACTCTCCAATACATTTATTCATCACGACATTGGCTTGCCACGCACTAAATTATTATTAGTACGTCCACGGGCGCCGTTCGGAATGCCTCCTTTGAATCATTCCCCAGAGTCCCTTGCCCCGGGGAGAAAAAAAGCAAAGGAAAGACGAGTTGCTCATCCGAACTCTGCATCCCCGCGAATTCCTCCATGTCGTCGGAATTCGCCCTGGATCAATCTAACCTTCGTCCAGGAATCTGGCAGGTCATTTGTCAGGATGCCTCTGCGATAGGCGCCCGCACAGACCCAGCAGATATCGAGTCCATCCTGCCCCTCTATGAGCCAGCAAGCAAGAGTCCCAGCCCAAGAACGAGTCTAGAGACGGGTGCCCTGTAAGGATCGTCCCTTCATTTCGTTTCTGATCGGTTTGATGTCACATCTGTGGTTGATCTAGCTGTGCGCGCGGTCACAGCCTGAGGTCTCTCAACCATACTACTGGACTGCCTTTGGAACTTTCGTCACCGTCTTCCGTTTTACAGTCGGTACCCTCTCATTTCGCGTCGAATAACATGCCAGCTCATAGCGCTTCCCTTCCAAGTCGGTCGTTCCTTCAGATGGAACCTCATGAGACATTCATGTACACCTACAATATCTTTTCAGGCAACGCTCACCTGCAAATCTTCATCTTGTAAACCTCATCTTCGTCCATCTCGAGCGAGTCACTCACAGGTTTCAGGGTAGAGTCAGAGTCAGGCCGACCAAACCATTACACCTTTTCTCTGTCCATGAAACTCGGCCAGGTCGAACGCGCCATCTCCAAACCCGTTACCATGAGGCTCTCCGTAGACCCCCGAGGATTAGACTTTGTCGTCTTGTAAATGCCGATCGGCCTTTTTCTTGTACCCCGTCCTACGAACCCGCAACTGATCACATCCCCAACAGTGCGTTCCCCCCAAGAACCAGCCTCCCGACAGGTTCTCTCTTCCATCTTCGAGTCTGGCTACGTACCGCAGGCGTCGATCATCGCATATTTAGCGAGAAAGACCTCTGGTTCGGCAAAGACCCAGACTTTAGAGCCATCGCCGATGCTTCCTTTGCCTCCCTCCGAAACGCGACCCCAAACATGTTGATCTACCAAGCCATCGTCGGACGCGCACACGTTAGCTTCATCGTCAGGTCTCGTTCACCTTCCCCCCCCCTCCTTCCCCGTGGGTCCTCTCAAATTGATACCTCTCCCCTATGACATAGATGGCAACCCGTCGAACCCGGCGTTTACGCGCTCTCGCTCGATTACGAAGCTGGCGGCGTGGGCAGAACGCTCTTTGAAGATTACCATCTAAAGCTCCATTGCGATCCCCAGATCGTTTCCTTTCTGATCTAGCAAGTCCCCCCCTCCATATATATTCGTTCAGGTGACACAATTCTTAACTGACGCCCCGACTCGGTACTGACCAGCTCGATCCCCGTCCCGTCGACCCCCCCTGGCGCAAGCCACCGACTCCGTTTTTGGCTCCGAACACCACACATGGGATCCCCATCCTCGGCATCCCGTCCGTCCCACGACTACGTCGAATCTAACCAATCCTACCTCTACCAACGTCTCTGGAAATCAGACGACTTCAAGGTCGGCGCACATCTCAACTTTGAATCGATGGGCAGCAAAGTCGTCCTCGCTACCCGCCAATCAGACGACCCTCCGACGTTCGATTCGACGTTGATGCCACTCACGCCGAACCGTCGGCGGGTGTCCCGGCTGGCGCCGAACGTGGGTGTCGACGATACGGGGGAGTCTGTCAACGATCGATAGTACATACCTTGTTATATTTCCGTTTTGGACAGCTTTTTTTTTACATGTTCACTGAGACCCCGCACAATCCACGTCGCAGAATATTTATAGTTGATGCGTAAATTACGATACAAGTTTTGTCTTGAGCTATTGGGAGGCGTTTTTACGGGTCGGACACGAAACGCTGTAATACAACGATGGGAGGTGTGTGGATCGGGCCACCCGAGGAGTGGACAAAGAAGCGTTAGAAACGAAACTAGATCACAAACGGAACTAAGCAGAACAAGAAAAAAAAAACGTCTGGACGGAAGAAGAGACGACGAAAGGGAACTGTCCTGCCGAATCCCATCCCCTAGTTATACCGTGTTTGAGTCGCAGTGCGCCTAAAATCCATCTAATGCCTCGTTTTCGGGGAAATACCTGTGGAAAGAAAAATGAATAAATCCAAAGAAAAGGAACAGAGCAACAGCGAAGACTGTGTGCATTGACGAGTTGGTGTATGTGCCAGATATCTCAAAAGTACCACAATTCCGCAACGAGCCAAGGGGCCAACGATCGATGAGAGGAACCTTGGGGAGTTTGCGTTCTCGGAGACGTAGACTTGTGAGGGGCCCATTAAAACGACGAACGTCGCGTTTCTATTGAGCCGCAATAGCACCCGTAGCTAAAGCCGGGCTATCACGCAACGGCAGCTGAGGCGTCTTGACTATTCTTTCTGTCGGTGGGGATGCAAGTTCTCGCTCTTTTAAGCTTTGCGGGGCCGGTGCTGGGCTCAGTGACAACCCTGGAATTCCGCTCTCGTCTTCGTCTTTCGGCGCGGCGGTAACTGGCATCTCAGACCTGCTAGACATGCGACGCTGCGGTGTCAGTCTTAGCCCAGCGAAGAGGACCAGGACACAGACCGTCGCTTCTTGTTGGGCATATCGGGGGAGGTGTGGTTCGATTTGCCCGGTCCCTTCATGTCGCACGGTAAGTGGGAATTAAGAGTCAGTGAAAGGAAACGGCCAAATATCGAACACGCACTTTGCCAGTTTTGGGCCGCTTCAAAGCTTGTCTTGGTTGTCGTTCACCTTCATCAAAGACGTAATCCGGCAAGGCAGTACTATACGAAGAGCTTGCATGAAGAACACGCATCCTAGACAACCCCTTATCTTGAAATACCTTTTGATATTCCGGACAAATATGCCCATTTGAGATTCATCGTACTTTTCCCACACCTTGACTAATTTTGTGAACTCTGTGGTGGGGTATGATATATCCAGTTTTCTTGGACCAACGGAACCGACTTCAAGGAGCAAAATCGAAATACGTCAGAGCGGAGTACTGATACGCTTGATGAAATCGCGAGCGTACTTGGTTTTGGCTCGACGAGGAGGCCGATATAGAACGTGGTCGAATGAACAGTACTGGCATCCTCGATCCCTTCAATGTCAGCTTTCGTCCGCTTTGCAATTGCATCTGATATCTGCCCTTGTGCCACTTGACACACTTCCTCTCGCGATATACAGTGGGACACTTGCTCGAAACCTTTAATGAACGGATGGGCTAAGATGAGAGAATCGACGTATTCAAGCTTCATAACAAGTTGCCGTATTCGTGATTCAACAGTTCCTGCCCTGGGGAGAGTATACAGACTGTATGCAGATTAGATCACAACTAAATACCACTTACCATTTGATTTGGAGCTCAGATTCGCCTGTGGATGCAATGACTTGCAGGTAATATCGATACTTATGGAAGAAGTCGTGCTTCGCAAAAAGTTCGGACCAACTTGCGGTCCCGACGATGACACGATCCACAATGTCGGCACCTTGACATCTTCAATCAAATGTCCAAAGATAAAAAAAACCAGGCCAAAACACCTTTCTTGAACTCTTCAGTGACGATCATTTGCGTCGAGGCTGTAACATTATGAGTAGCACACATCGCAGGGTAAGCGGGTGTAATGATAGGCATTCTATGTGACCGATCTGCGGGGTACAACTGCGCAATGTCAATGCACCCTCAAATAGTGGGACGGCTAGCTGACGGCGCACTTTGGGATTCCATACTCGGACTTGTAAAGGCCCCTCTTCGATTTGCTTCAAAAGCACGGGCTGTGGCCAGGACCTGCCTCTTCCTCATATCATTTGGACGAATGAGGTGGTGATGCGACATACCACTGATACATGATGATGAAGAATCTGCTGACAATCGCTCCAGCAATCGCGTTTGGATATAACTGGCATACTCGAGCAACGAGTATGGCCCAGGCGACACCACCAAAGAACCCATTCACGTTTGAATAGATGGCTCTTCCTAAGATCCACTGTGAGTAACGTAAACAAGTGTGAGAAAGCACGAACTTTGAGCCCAAAGTTTGATGCACCGTAACGAGTCCCGATAGACCTGGACGTTAGGTACCAAACGCAAGATCTCATCGTTCACCCTCGAACCTAAAGTCCACTTAATCCGAGTTCAAGATGCCAAGCTGACAAGATACGCTACCGTTGAGACTCCGTACACATCGTTCGTCCAAGTTGCGCAGCAGATTATCGTCCTTCAATGATAGGTCATCGGGTATGGATGATAACGCTAACCGCGCCATCAAGAAATCCAGAGGAATACCAGAAATTTTTGTCTTTATGATAGGGACATACGCTTCGGGAACACCCTGGGATAGTATAGTTCACTTGGCCAAAGATCTGGTATAATCCAGCGAATGCACTCACCGAGACTTCCGTCACACCCTCCATGTCCCGCAGCAAGCCCTCGAACACTTCGAAGAAATCCTCGCGAGATACATGTTTTGGGACTACACACAGGGTATCGATATCGGAGCCAGGTCCGTGCACACCCAAGCGATATGAACCGAAAGTAAAAATCTTGCCACCAGCCGCGCTCGCAGCTGCCTCTGATAGCCCGTGTTTCAAAGAAACTTGGTACACAAAGTCTTTGACGAGCGCAGCGACGCGCCCAAGGACTGATTCCCTGCGAAAGGTCAAGACGATCTCAGCATTCTTTGTTGTGCTTGCAATTGGTTCTTCCACGTAGGTAGTTAAGTTTTTGGGAAATCTCGATCGTACCTCGTTCGAGCTTCCTCTACGCTTTCAAAGGTCTTCTGATTTCGTAGTTCCTCCATGAGAGTCGCCGTGACCTCCTTCTCTCGCTCAGTGGATTCGGCAGTTGAGATGGGCGCTGTCACACCAAGAAACCTGAACAACCAATAGTGTTAGCTGGGAATACGAGACAGATGAAAGCTTCTAGAGCTGCAGATGCTTAGTTACCCTTTCTCAGTTGTCATTTTTGTTGCGAGAAATGAGAGGACTAGATGAACTTGGAGGATGCGAATGCGGGGGGGGTAGTGGTCGAAGTTACTAAGCAGGGACTTCAGTTTTGCTTAGTCAACAACCTGAACCTCGAATATGATACAACAACAACTTTGACTCCTCGCTTGATAAAAATTACTAAAGATGTAGTCTAACTTGGCTGTTCTGACGGCTTAGTCTCTGTTATCTGCTGTTATAGTAAGTTGTTCGCCCCAGTGCTCCAGCCTGATGGGCTGCATCTGCGCGACTCGGACATAACGTCTCTAGTGCCTTCTCTTTGTGACTGTTATACTCTGCACACTGCACCACTCGTTGCATCATACCGGCATCGTGGGCAGAGTGCTCAGGCGGCTGTCCTGCTTCGGTCACACTGCCCCCAACGCGTCGATACCTCCATCCCCCCCCGCTCGGTCTTGCCAAAACAAACCTGTTGGCATGGAGCACCTCGAGCAAGATGCGGGGCGAGACAAAAGGTCTCTTGCGATGCACGAGGACACATTCATTCGTATTGGCCGGTGGTTACATGCAAACGGTGACACCATTCATATCTCCACGAGGAGCTGGTGAACCAATTCCGCAAGTGGAGCTGTAACCTTTGCCTTACCATCCGAAGTTGCTCAAGATCACTCTGTGTCATAGTTAATTGTATAGTCTAAAACATGAAAAACGGGGCACACCCAGGACTCTGACAGACTGGTCATTGGTCAAATGGGATGCAATCTTTTTTTTTCTGTGCTAGAATGACAGAGCGCACACGCTCCCGGAGTGACTTGAACTGCGCTTCAGCTTAAATCTCACAAGTCATATCCATCAACTCCTGAGCGGCAGGATAGTAGTCCCCGTACATCCCCCACCTTGCAGGGTAAATGTCAGCCTCAAGGTCAAGAGTAATACACGGAACTATGCTTTGGTCTTCGTGAGCCGGCCACGTTTCTATGCCGAGACTCTACCTCTAAGACGACTCGCTTCGTGTTCCTGGGAGTCTAGTGGAACCGCAGAGACGGTCGTCAACTTCACCCGCTTGGCGCCTTCTTCCCAACTCTCGCTGTTTCCATCTCTCTCGTCTTCGCCCTCTGATTCGTGTCCGGCGTCCGAACCATGCACACGTTTCGGCTCCTTCCTTGTCACGTTCTCCGTGGGCGTGGACTTGCACGTGGATTGTACGCGGAAGTAGGGTTGGGCAAGCCAGTGTGGAAAAACTTTCAGCTGGGTCGTAGGCTCTAGCTTGATCAGCTCCTCTACGGGTAGACCCTCTGCGTCTTCCGCATCACGCTAAGATTACGATCGTGATCCCATACCAGAAATTGAGGTGAGGAAAGAGGAAACGCTATTAGCCATGTTAAATCATCGCACGATAACAAGGGATGCTCACGTCCATCCGCTGCTTCATCGCTCTTACTACGTCCACATACCGTTCCACCGACCGCGGACCCCGAATTTTGCTCAACTCGTCCCGCAAGTCGGTCTCCCGCGCGAGAGCAGGCCGTAGCAACTTGAATAGGTGGCCTTTGACCGCGCTCAGTGACGTTGGCGTCTTCAGACCCTGTACAATCTCTAGGTACTCAAGGGCCAGGTCTGCATGCGGGAGATGCAGTCCCGTATGTCTTGTTCCAGGGACGAGCCGTTCCCTCGCATCCATACCGATACCGTCACCTATGCTTGCCGACGCGAACAACGCTGGGTTATACAGCTGCCCTTCCGCCGACATCACTGCATCCGCGCCAGTCTCTGCCAAACACCACTCGATATCAGAGTGGTAGAGGATATTGCCGTTCGCAAAGACGGGTACAGAAACGGCCTCTTTGACGGCGCGTATCTTGGCCCAATCTGCCAATCCGGCGTTTTGACCACGTTGCTCGCGAAGACGGCCGTGGCAAGTGAGTATTTGGGCACCCGCGCGTTCGAGCATGCGTGCGTATTCGACCGTCTTTTCGATGGTGGAAAACACACGAAACTTGGCCGTGACTGGTACTTTGAGCTCCCGATGCAGGGTATTAACTTTTTGGGTGAAGAAAGAAGTCAAAATGAGGGATGATGCGTTGATGAGGGACTTGACTTACTTAAGTTATGAATCAGGTTCCAATCTTCCATTAGAAACGCGCCATAGTGCCCAGATCGCGCGATCTCCTGTGGGCATCCCAGATTCAGGTCGATCGCATCACAGTGGTCTTGAAGCACTTGTGCAGACTCGAGTAGTTGCTCAGGATCGTTGGCGCAGAATTGAATGATGAGGGGACGGTCAGCAGTTCCGCCTTCCTCGCCATGAGAGAGATCGAAGAATTTGTCGCGGTAACCCTTCTTTCCTTTATTAAGGTAGAACATCTAGGGTGTGAATCAACAATAACACATCGCGCATCAGACGTAGCGTCGTATCAGTGGATAACATCCGCCCGAAGACGCTGATTTTACCTTGGCATTGATCATCGGGGTATATAAGAGCTGCAAAGGAGGTCTGTATGTGGAGAAAGTCTAGTGTGCGAAAACCAGCTCACCTGTGCACCATACCGCCGTGCCAAGATCCTCCATGGCTACTTTACCATCAATAACCAATAACCACACAAAAGACCCGAGTGAAATCAATCCCAGTTAGCCCCAAAAGTATAGAAGGTCATACGATGCGCAACGCACCAGCTCGCTCTGGTCAACCATAGGCGCGACGACATACTTTGGACTACCGAGCACGGTCTCATAGAATTCGTACCCTGCGAGTTTGTGGGATGACAGCCCCGGTCTCGAGATCTGCGATGATACTGGTATGGGTGTCACTGCCGGGATGTGTCTGGACTCGACCATGACGGCTGCCATGTTGCAGAAAAGACGTTGAACACGAAGTATTGTGGGGAGCGCGCTAGTGAAATCGAAGGAATGGGTGATGCATTGCAGACCCGGGACGCGGAGCACGGATGTGCGCATCAATTTTAGGAGAGGAAGAAACACCCGTACACAACGTGTGTGTCTCCCTACATGTTACTACGTTATACTACTTCCCCTGTCGTCTGGCCTGCGGCCAGCAAGTCGATCTGTGATCCTGTTGTTCCGCATGCTGTTGATGTCGAGAGGCCGTTTTGTCTCTCTGCGACACGGCAGATCATTCAAACTCGAAATATTTCTGCCCCCGCCACTACTAGGGAACGAAGGCGTCGAGATACGAACACACTCCGGCCGTGAAACGATCTCGCAAGGACTAGACTGATGGCCCCAAAACGACCGACCCCCAATGCCAGCCAGTGATCCTCAAACGGCAGATTGGGACATGGATCTCACATCTGTTGGTAATGTTTAACATTCACTTTGGTTGCCAAATGCCAGAAGCTCTATGCCCACTCTTCCAGGTTGGCGGACACTATCGTTAGACCCAACGATAAATGAAAATGGAAGTTTTTACAGACATTTACTCTCACTCTCGTTTCATGGCCCCCGTAATGATGCGTGTATTCCCTAGTCATGAAATGCGGGGGTACATAGTAGTTAGATTTACAAAGAAGTAGCATCATCTAGAAAATGTAGCATGACTGCACTCATGCATGTCCGTGACACGACGCGGGTGCCGTACCTGCGTCAGCGTTCAAATGTATAAATCAAGCAGACAACAAATTGTTCTAGCTCCTCTCCCGCAAGTAGCCTATATGGGAATGTTGTGGATGTCTAGGGTACGACCTAGCCGGCGGCAACCGCCTCATAGCCCATTTCCGCACGTACCAGGTTACGGCTGCCACCAAGAGCACAGCTACGATGACGCCAATAATAACTCCCACCGTCGTGCCAGTTGACGAGGTACTCGAACTCGTCGTTGTTGGAGCTGCCTCAGGAGGAGTGACCGGCGAACCAGTGGAAGTAAGGTTGCCCCCGAACGGCCAGTAAGCACCGCCAGTGGGAGGTTGGACGCAAGTTAGGCTGTCACCATCCGAAACCGACGCGAAGTCAAATTGTGTCGTAGACTTTTGAACGTTACTCAAGTCGATCACGAAAGCAGCGGGAGACGGGGTGGGGTCGCTGGAGGTACAATTCGGGCCACGTTCACCAATGAATGAAGTGTTGCCGATGAGAACGTTGTTCTCGACGGTGAAATTCGTGGCTGAACTCATGGCAATACCATAGCTAAACGCCCCGGTGAACTGGTTGTCCTGCACTACCGCACCAGTGCTAACGTTGTTGCCGTACTCGTTGCCAAACCAGGTGCGAGGGCCGATGGCGATACCGATCCTAGATTGATTCAGATGAAGCAATTGAGAGGGGTGAAGAAACAGACATACTTGATAACGGCATTGTAGTTATTAGTTCCTTTCGTCTCTGATCCTTGAGGGAGCTGGGAAGCGAAGCCACCGGCGATGGTGTTGTTGGTTACAACGACACCGTCGTAGTCCCCTCCATATGGTGAAACGTCTACCAAATTAATACCCCCAAGTAGGGTATGCTACGGTATTACTTAAGACCCCCAAGTTGAGTGAGATATCAAGAACGTACTGTCTCCACCCATATCGTATTATTCTCGACGCGGGTACCCGGAGATCCGAAGAGGACAATACCACCGTCCGTGGGATTATTGATCATATTGTTTCTTATCACGCTGTTGCGGCACGCAACACTGATACCATCTGCCCATTGTTGAAAGAGATCGGAACCAGCTGGACCGATATCGTTGTTTTGGATGGTGACGTTGGTGCAGTTGAGGTTCCCTTGGAACACATGGAGACTGGACCAACCCCGTGGATCGAAGGAGTGAACGAACTCGATCACCTGGTTGGCATTCGAGCCACCCATTTCGATGTTGGCACCCCCGGATGTCGGCGGCGCGCCGAGACGTGTGCCATTGATCTGCATAGCGTGTCAAAGGATAAGAAGAAAATGCAAATAAAAATTCTGTCACCTGCACGTTGCGTAGAATGACACCACCGCATTTCGCACATGTTCCGTCCACGGCCGTAGTATGACCTGTCCCGTTTACCACAGGACCATCGACGACCAGCGTCGCTCTAGTAGAATCAGTTGGATAACCAGCCGTGCTGATTTCTTGATTCGACGCGGCGAACAGAAGTGGAGCAGTGATGATGTATTGTTGACCGGGACAAAGACTGAGAGTATAGCCTGGACCAGAAGAGTTGAGAAGCGTGTTCAAACGGCTTGTTAGGGTATTTGTGGGGTCGGGGGATTCGCAGTTCGATGTACTCCTTGGGATATTGGATCTAAAGCGAATGTGAGTCAGCACGCGAATGCGGAATGGAAGCCAACACGTTTACCTATGAAAATGCATGGTCCTGAAACACTAAGGAAACAACACTGGCAAGAAAAAAAAACGAGCGAGTGGTCAGAAGGGATTTAAGAGGAAAGTCTAAGCGAGTAACGATAAAGACTGTCGGGTACAGCTCCACTACTACATGCTTATCCTGTACAATAAACTTCCGCATCTTGATTCGTCCGTCACACTTAGTCACCTATGGCTAAAAATCAGACTCCGCTCGTCACCCTTATAAGAAACAAGCTAGGAGTTATAGTAGCGGTATTGGACGAGGAGAATAAATGCCAGAATTATCTTCTAGATCTGGCTGCTTCCAGATTAGCTATGACGATGATTGACGATGATGAAACCTAAGATGGCATGAGAGCCGCCGTCGCCGTCGCAGAGCGCGTATGTGGTAAGCGAGATCTGTTCTTCCAGAGATTCCGACTGCGCCAATGCGAACTTCAGACTCAGCTTGGACTCAGCTGCGGCATTATTCGGCAGGTGACACAGCGTGACTAGGCTATCAGCCACCTTGATCTCACCCAATTCTGCTTCGATTTTGCTCGTTCCAACTCACAAGCTCTAGAATATATCAGATATATTGGTGTGGACACAGAAAAAAATATGCAAAATTGTGAATTTTGTGAAACTGACGACTCAAGATGATTGCCCAAGTTATTGTCCACCATTGTACCAACAATAAAGGTCGCTTCGATTGTTTACAGTAAGTTTACATAGTAAATAAGTAAATATGGACTCATCCTAAGTCAGCTCAACCTAATTGGTTGATACTCATGCAATCATCACGAAGCTAATTTTTAGCAAGAGAAATACATAGAGACTGCGAAAAGGCTGTGGACGCGAAAGAGACCCCGCAACGTGAGGGAAGGAAAACGGGCGACCAAAAAGGACTGCCAACTAGCGAGAATTTCAGGAAGGCTCACCTAGCAAGACAACAGGAGCTGGTCTAAAGAAGGGTATAGGCCCAAAGTTTCGACCCGCCAGGGAGAATAACGCCGCATCTCGACGAGTGCAACACATCAATTGTGGCTGTGACATAAAATCAGCTACGGAGTGGGAATAACACGTAGCGTCAGAAAGGGTAGACAATCGTGCGATCGAAACACGCAAACTGGCAGGCCAACGTTCCAACCTCCAGCTGCAGGTGATGGAACTTCGGGCCTTGATAGAAACAAACCTGAAACCCAAAAATTACTTGAAACTCGCTTGGCTGTTTAGGATGATTCGCGTCCCTTCCCGCCTTGCAGTTTTCTCGGATAAGTAGTTCATCTACAGTAGACGTCTTCAGCACACCCACAGGTCAATCCCGGCGCGTCCTCCTTTCCACTGTCGATGGAGATCATCTCATATTGCATACGAGATTGACCTGCGCGTCATCCATGTCGCATCGACTCCGTCGCCGACACTATATCCACGATTATCCAGATCCAGATTCGATAACTACGCAGCCAGGGATCCTGCACCTGCAATGCCAATTTTACCTTTTTACAGTAATCGCGAGAGGCTGCGAAACAGTAAACAAATACCCCCATGGGCAGGCAGTGGCCGCTTGCTCGTCCCTAGCAGCTTGCAACTTACACCTCAACTCGTACCTCTGCTCACATACACCCCGATTCTGTAGCCGTGTACCTTGCCTGTATCTGCAACAGGTTGGATCTCGATGTGCGTTGCCACCGCAAAGCTTGGCTTGACCCTTTCGCCATGTGCACGCTAGCAGCTTGCATCAAACGCGCCCGCAACAACTACTGTGAAGTCACCTTGACACAACGCCCCTTAATCACCAATGTAGTACACGAACTCACACCAACCTCACATCACGACCAGTTGCTTTTCGCTGCTTTGTTCTTCGTGGATTTCCACGTACTCATGCGTCTTGGTGAGTTGGTGTGGCCTGACAATGTACAGCTTCAATCATTCCATCAAGTTGTGTTCCGGCGGTCTTTACGCACCACACACAATTCGTACATTTTTGTCCTGCTGAGCTGCAAAACATATGGGAATGAAATCCTTGTATGCTCATTCACCCTCACGCTTGATTCCCGTTCTTAGATTATGGCTGCTACGTGACTATCTATTCCTCTTTGGCTCGCCCGAGATGGACACGAGCCAATATGCTCGTGCTGCTTTCGGGAGCGAGTTCTCAAGATACTCCATGCGGTCCGACCAGGAGGCACAACGACACTCATGCCCCCAATGTCATCCAGACTGTGGGCCGATGATCTGAAGAATGGCCAAAGTACATTCGCCACCATGCAATTCTCCAGCAAGCACTATTGCATGGCACCTACTCGGACATGGTAGCACAACAGACTACGGCGGTTGCGCAACTCGGACCTCACTGCCATACATGTTACCTTGTGTCCTCTTTCTCTTCTTTTCATTTTTTTTAGCCACTCATAGCCCTTGCCTTGCCGAGGCAAGCCATTTTTTCTATTTCCTTGGATTTGCACTTGTACTTACACAATCAAGTTCATGGGCTCACTGGCACGACTCCTCACGAGTCCACCTCGGCTCTTAGTTACGCCACGACTCGAGCTGTAAATTTGGCAGGCTCCTTCGCGTGACCGTTCTTGTTACTCCAGAAGGGCCGAGCGAAAGCACGTTAGTTGGTGTTTAAAATATTGTAGTAAATAATTTATATAATATTTTACCCAAATGGACTCCACGTGACCCGATATCAAGTGCGGTACTCGCATCCAAACTTCAAAGTTGTCAGAGGGTCCGTTCGAGCAGCGGAGTGTGCGAGCAGATGGGTAAGATTGATTATTACGCTGCTGTGCGGTCGCTGACGAGTCGCAGAGTCTTCGGTGGCCAAGCAGCTCGTAGACAAGATATACGAAAAGAGGAAAGCTGCAGCACTCGAACTAGAAAAGTAATGCTGCTCGTCTATTCCGCGTCTACGCACTCAGACACCGCTGCGCAGGCAGATTCGCGAATGTCACCAACAAGGCGACCACCGTCGTATCAACCAGATCATCGATCAACTCGTGGACATGTTCAGTAATGCGTCCAACCCACTTCACATCCGAAACGGTGGTTTGATCGGTCTGGCCGGAACTGCCATCGCCCTTGGCGTCGAAGTTTCACCCTACATGGACAAGTTCATCGAACCCGTTCTCACGTGCTTCACCGACCCGGAGAACAGGATAAGATACTTCTCCGCCGAATGCTTGTACAACATTGCCAAGGTCTCCAAGGGCGAGGTTCTCGTCTATTTCAACCCCATCTTCGATTCTCTCAGCAAGGTATCTCACATATAGCTTACACTTTACTGTTCGGAGACTGAGGCACTTTTAGCTTGCTGCAGACTCGGAGTTATCCGTCAAGAACGGTGCTGAGCTCCTTGACCGCCTTTTGAAGGATATTGTTGCCGAAACTGCCTCTGTATACATCCCACAATACCCAGAGACAGAGAGAATACGCAATCAATTCGAGTCTCAGGAGCAGAGTATACTTGTACCATATCCTGAGGATTCCCTCTCCAATGCCAATCCATCCCCCAGGAAGGCATTCTCGCTTGCCCGATTTATCCCTCTTCTCCAGGAGCGCATCTATGTCGTCAGCCCGTTTACGCGGAGCTACCTTGTATCTTGGATCACGGTTCTCGATTCGGTGCCAGAACTCGAACTCGTCTCTTATCTTCCCGATTTTCTTGACGGCCTTCTGTCAGTGCCTCTTAAGCCGATATCCCCTTGCTACTGAAACGATTCATCCAGGAGGTACCTCTCCGACCCCACCGAGGATGTTCGCGTCGCTACCGAGAACATATTGGCAGACTTCCTTCGCGAGATACGTGACATCAGCACTCTTCGCCACCGCCAGGAAGAAATCGCAGAATCATCGGAACAACGTCGAGCAGATGAAAAGCTTCCTGATATCACATTATCTCATTCGGAGCGTGCACTGTTCATCCGTGAGAATGACGTCACACATCACCATGAAGGTGAGTTGAGCGAGCAGAAATCCGAGAAGGACAATCGAATCACTGGAGGTGGGGTTTCTTTTACTTTGCACCTATCTCTATTCATAAATTGTAGCCTGGATACCCGGTCAAGGAGTTCGGATAGATTACGCAGCGATAATTGAGATCCTGATTCAGCAGCTGGACGGACAGCGTTAGTCACACAGTCACACGCATTCTTCTGACGCTAAGTCCACTATTCAACAGATGACGAAATTCAGCAGTCTACAGCTTTAAGATGGCTGGCGGAGTTCTTGGGTTTCGCACAAGAAGTTATGGTTTCTTTTACGGCTCGTCTCATTCCGGCGATCCTACCCAACCTTGCACATCATGTTCCCATGATTCAATCCGCAGCCATACGAACGAATAAACTCCTCACGAAAGTCATTCAGGACTTACCCTACCCTGTAGACAAATCATCTCGGCAGTCAATTGTCGAAAAGTCAACATCCTCACGCACACTCACCGGTTCACCGACGGCTCCCGCCCCACCAGTGCTGCCGTCCCGTCAATCGACGCTTCAACCGGGCCCTCAAAGAGATGCGTCCTCTCCCGAGTCAATGGCGGACGGTCAACCTTCCACCGTTTCGGACAAAACCACCGCACCTCAAACTCAGAAATCTCGCTCTGGCACTGCTGTGCCCGCAGCGTCGGAGATACCCAGCCGCCCGCCATCCAGAATGTCCTCGATTAGTACATCTGGTCCACCCGCGCCTGCGGTAGTTGCTCCGACTCTACCATCACCTGTCCAAGAAGAGCGGCACGAGGACGAAGACGTGTTTGATTACGTAGCGACCGTGAATGAGTTGACGATACAATTTTTGAGCGAACACGAGCAGACCAGGGTAGCGGCGTTACAGTGGCTTATCATGCTCCACCAGAAGGCGCCCAAGAAGGTATGCGGTTCCCAATGACCTGGAAGCTACTTCGGCTCATACTATTCTAGATTTTGGCCATGGAAGACGGTACCTTTCCTGCACTGCTCAAGACGCTCTCAGATCCATCTGAAGAGGTTTGATCATGATGAGCATTACCGTCTTCCAGCCATCTGAAGCTTTGTTTTCTAGGTGATCAAACACGACTTGCAGCTTCTTGCACAGATCTCTTCTAGTTCGGAGGAGAGCTACTTCCGAGTTTTCATGATGAATCTCCTCGAGCTATTTAGTACAGACAGGAAATTGCTAGAAGCACGGGGAAGTTTGATTATTCGGCAGCTCTGCTTGAATCTCAACACGGAACGGATATATCGTACGTTTGCAGAGATTCTAGAGAAAGAAGAGGTACCGCCTTGGTATTTGAATCTCTGATTCATTCTTTGATGAACTGCAGGATCTGGAGTTTGCCAGCGATATCGTTCAGAAGCTGAACACGATCCTTGTTACCTCACCGGAACTCGCCGAGTTTAGGAAGCGCCTGAAAAGTTTAGAAACGCGGGTGCGTGTCTCCGCCTGTATGGTTAATTGACGCTGATTAAATCCGTGTTCTCCAGCAAGACGGACAAGCACTATTCACAACACTTTACCGGTCTTGGTGTCACAATGCAGTTTCTGTATTCTCACTCTGTTTATTAGCGCAAGCGTATGAACATGCCTCTAACCTTTTGTCGATATTGTACGACAAGCTCGTGTTCATGTTTTTGTTCAAACCAACTCACTGATGCATAGTGCGGATCTCGAAATGACAGTGGCTATGTTGGTGCAAATCGATAAACTTGTCCAGCTGATCGAGTCTCCGGTGTTCACCTGTAACTATTTTTCATTTTCTACAACTGGCGTTGTCTGATATGTAGCAACCGAAGATCTCCGTCTGCAACTCCTCGAGCCCGAACGATATCCTTACTTGTTCAAGTGCCTGTATGGTCTCCTTATGTTGTTGCCACAAAGTAGTGCATTTGTATCTCTTCGTAATCGCCTCAACGCAGTCAATTCTGCCGGTTTCCTACACATCGCACCCAAACCGTACGTCCGCCAGACGACACGTTTCCTCATCCCTAATGTAAGCCTGACCTCACAGGAACGTCCCGTCGATACCCACACGCGCCAAGGTTGGACAAAGCGAAATAAAATGGCAAGATCTGCTTAGTCATTTTCGCGCCGTCCAAGCAAAGCACGAGAAAGCTCGTCGACAAGCCCTTGGAATAGACAGTCTCCCGTTTGCCGGGTTCGAGACCAAGACGACCGAGCCTTCGTCATCGAAATCCGCTGATGGTGGGAGTGGGAGTGGGAGTGGGAGCGTACCTGGGTCTTCCATGCGACGGCGTGCGACGGGCGCTGAGCCGACGTCGACGGGGCCGGGGGTTGGGGCGGGAGTATCGGGACGACCTGCGTTATCGCCGTTGAATCCAAGAGCGAGACAGAATGGATTGTTGTCTGGGGCAATGATGGGTCCGACGAGTGGATCGTCACTGGCGATGCAGCAGCAGCAGCAGCAGCAGCAGCAGCAACGACGGGTGGGGTTACCGGTGACGTTGAGTCCGCGGAAGAGTTGAGTGGGGGTGGTGGGTGTATTTTAGTTGTGATTAGGGGACTTTTTCACTTCAACTGCACTTTATTTTGTTGACGATGGGTATTGGACGTCTAATAGTGCAATTTTGCACTCATGCTTGCCGCGTTGCGATGGAGGTCTTCCATACAGCGTCAAGGAGGCGTGTGAGCGACAATCGTGTCGTTATTCCGGGAAAGAACTGCATCATAACATGATTTGTGACTGTCATCGACATGGAGGCTTCAGTTGACGATCATTACCACCCAGCTTTGTTGGCAACCATCAGTTTCGTACTACGCTTTCCACTGGCAGGATCGGTTGAGTCACTCTCATAATACTCAGGTTTTGGATTGGTATGCATCATGATGTTATTGCTCTTGTTCTGCAACATGCACGGTGGTGAACAGGTGGAGTAACTTGCGCCGCCGATATACGAAGAACACCCTCACATCCGTGCCTTGGCAGGCATCACCAGGCTTGACCGGATAATCGATATATCGTCGCCACTAAGTCCACAGAAATTCTTCACATAATTTTCTACACCGCCATACTTGTCCCTGAAGAGATCCAGCGTTGCGTACGTCGTCTCGTATCTGACCCACGAACAGCAGTGAGGCCATGAACGCAAAGGAGGGGTCACCATCGATCGTGCGTAGCGGTTCTTTCAAGAGCCGTCTGCCAGTGAGGACCTTTTCGCGATCTGGTTCGCGGCCTATTCGGGTCAAAGAGTAATCTTGGCAGATGAAATGGTCCAAAAGTGCGAGTCTGATGCGATTTTTGCCGAGCCATAAGTATTGTAAGAAACCGTAAGTGTCGTATGAGATTAAATAAAACTTTTGTCAAAGTGCTGATAAAGAAGCACAGCACCAAGCCTAGCGAGGATCCAAGGCTTTTCGAAATGACCGTCTGGAGTGCGTTTCATAACGTTCTCGAGCATGGAAATTGAGCTGTCGAGGTCTGCGACATCACCACGTTGTACAAAACGTACGCGGAGTGCATCACTAAGGGAAGCGAGCACCCAGGGTTTATCGAAATGTCCATCTGAAAGGAGCTGCGCGGCTTCCTTGATCACTGAAATCGACTTTTCAAGATAATCAAGGTCGGCAGTCATCTCGAAACGTTGGCGCAGCGCAGCACTGAAGTTGATCAATCGGTATGGCCGATCAAAGTACCAATCTGGAGGCATCCGAGCAGACCGATCCAATTCCGAGATCAGCTCGTCAAGTTCGACTAACTTTCCTGACGTCATCGCTTGGTAGCATTTGAGTGTTTGAAGTACGAGATCCGCGGCTCGGTGTTCGTAGCTGCCTTCGCAGCAAATTTGCTTGACCTCGGTCACGAGACCCTCAATTTCGTCCGCAACGGACGCATCGCGTCGCACCCGCCCATAACGATACAAGAGAGCTTGAGCAAGTTGCAGTAGTGTCCCTCGTCGATCTGGGAGAGGCGCTGGACGTAACACGAGCACTTCGCGAGAAGCAGCAATGGTCTCTTCGAGGTCGGAGATTGTACCGTGAACCTGACAGTTTATAAACCTCGCCGTAGCAAGGTTAAATAGTGCAGCAGCGCGATATTGATGATCGGAAGGGCAAAGGTCCAACGCACGTTTGAAGCGTTCTACAGATTCTTTCAGCTCCACTATCCCGTGGTGTCTGTGATAGTGGAGAAGTGCATTGTGCCCTTCATCTGTTGCTTCTCCGACTCCGATGCACGAACGGCCCTCACAGGTCTCACATCCCAGCCAACAAAGTCTCATAAACAACAGTGACACATAATGTAAGCTGCTACACTCACATTGCTATCGTCTTGACTCCAATCAACGAAAGAGTCGAAACGCTGTTCCTCGAGAGTAACAAGGAGCGAAGGGCGAGAAGAGGCACCTTTCCCTCCCGCAGAAGGGAACGGAACTGCACCAGTTTTGAGCAAGCGCCACCAGAACGCCAAAACTCATGGTACATACGGTACGTGCTACCTTTCTGAGCCAAACTACCGACGCTGATTTCTGATGCGCAGAGCGTTTCTCCATTTCCGAGTATTGGCTCAATCTCGAAAGAAGCGTTGATGGAGAATCGGACCTTGACCGTCGAATCCGTGGGCCTAATTATCATGAGCAGCAGCAAGTAGAAAGGAGCATGGGCTTGCTCACAGTATAATCTCATCGTCCCATTCGATGATGCTATCGTGGACCAAGACCGACTTAATTTTGCTCCTTCGCTTTGTACCGTTGAACTGGATAAGGACATAAAAACCGACAGGCATGCGTCTGAGACCAATGACAACGTTCTCCGCCCGCATGCCTGTGAGGCGATTGTCATGCTTCTTCTACAAGGGCACAAGGCGTACGTACGTGTGATCGCGATCTGCCGAATGTCATCAGAAGGAGCAGGAAAGGAAAATGTCTTGGGAGAGAACGCTGGCTTGCGCAGTTCATCGCTGTTGACGCAACTAGTTAACACTCCAAGCCTTGGCGAAAGAAGAGACCCACGTCTTTCTCCGGAGATACGCTACATCTGAGAAATATTAAGAATCAGTGAACAATCGTTGTAATGAAACACTTGCTGTCCGAGTTACAGTCATCCATGTATTTTTCTTCCAAGAATGCCAGAAAGCGCTCTTCCTCCATCATGTCCTCCTGAGGCAATTCATTCTGGAGGCTGGGTTAAGTTGTGCATGGAAGCAGTGCAGAACACCGAACCTTTTCAAGCATAGTTAGCCACTGGTTGTCATGAGTAACAGCCACCTGGATATTGGGATTCTTATCACTAGAACTTCAGTATGATATAGGGTACGATATTTCACTGTGCAAACCTTGTCTAGTAGGAAACGATTGATGACGTCAGAAGGGTGAAAAGGCTGGAGGATTGCTCAGCCGTTGTCTGTCCGATCATATTAGTGAGAGTACATACTTGGGATGATGCCGGTACGCGGTCGACACGTGCGCCCCCATCTAAATCTTTAAGTGTACCATACATCGTGAGCACACTTCTCGAAATGATCCGCTGCCAGAAGAAAACCAGGATGCCAAGCAGGAAGCTCGCCAGCAACGTCATTTCAGACCAGATGCTTCTCGAGCCCGGCGCCAGCTTTACAATCACAGTATGCTTATCCCAACCCCTCACTTCGATCTTGAAGCCTGATATGAGCACGGTTTGGTTCTCATTGCGGTTTTCCGTGGGACTGTGGCGGTAATCGCAACTGGAATTCCATATATATCTCCCTGCATCGTCACGTTCCAGTAGGATCTGTCCAGTAGGCCCGGGATCATGGAACGAGGCAAGATACCAGGAGCTCGTTTTATAGAACCCGGTAATGAGGTAGAGGGATTTGCAATGAGCAAAATGACACCAGTCGAGCGCGCGTTTCTCTGCCAGCTTACGAAACTCTTCCTCCTTGTTCTTATTGACAGCTTGGCGTACAGCACCTGATGGGAGGATAAGGATGGCACCTGACGTAGAACATGACACGAATTTACAGGATCCGCTTACGATACCTGGTCAGCATTGTTGCGCCTCTTCAAGTATTGTTGAATTACTTACCTCTGGGTATGCTTCAAGTTATCGCCGTGCGACCCCCGGATGCCATGGCATATTACACGCCCGGAAGGAAATGCATTTGGAATAGGAGGGACTTCGGTCGGGTGGAACTTGGTCAGTCCAACAAGGCCCACAAGATCCTTGCGCCTGGCCCAGTGGAGTTCGTGGTCTGGGGAGAAACATATATTGAACAAGACTTCGAACATGCCATCATCGTCGACGTAGCCAACATCTCCAATGTGAAGCCCGTTTTCTGCGTAGGATGGAGGGAGGCTAGGCTTTGGTTCTGGAAACCGTAGAGGGTACCCGAATGATTGTTGCAGATTTTTTGCGAATAGATTTTGTGGGGCCTCCGACATGAGGGTGACTCACAGGCTATGGCTTCGACGGGCTGGTCACCAGACTATACGGCTCCGAGTTGTGCGGTCAGCGGAAGACAGTTGGTATTCAAACACCGCCAATCTCACTGAGGGTCTGTTCGAGCGTGACTCGGACAAGCGGCAGATGGGTAAGATTGTTTATTACACTGTGTGCGGTCGCTGACGAGTCGCAGAGTCTTCGGTGGCCAAGCAGCTCGTAGACAAGATATACGAAAAGAGGAAAGCTGCAGCACTCGAACTAGAAAAGTAATGCTGCTCGTCTATTCCGCGTCTACGCACTCAGACACCGCTGCGCAGGCAGATTCGCGAATGTCACCAACAAGGCGACCACCGTCGTATCAACCAGATCATCGATCAACTCGTGGACATGTTCAGTAATGCGTCCAACCCACTTCACATCCGAAACGGTGGTTTGATCGGTCTGGCCGGAACTGCCATCGCCCTTGGCGTCGAAGTTTCACCCTACATGGACAAGTTCATCGAACCCGTTCTCACGTGCTTCACCGACCCGGAGAACAGGATAAGATACTTCTCCGCCGAATGCTTGTACAACATTGCCAAGGTCTCCAAGGGCGAGGTTCTCGTCTATTTCAACCCCATCTTCGATTCTCTCAGCAAGGTATCTCACATATAGCTTACACTTTACTGTTCGGAGACTGAGGCACTTTTAGCTTGCTGCAGACTCGGAGTTATCCGTCAAGAACGGTGCTGAGCTCCTTGACCGCCTTTTGAAGGATATTGTTGCCGAAACTGCCTCTGTATACATCCCACAATACCCAGAGACAGAGAGAATACGCAATCAATTCGAGTCTCAGGAGCAGAGTATACTTGTACCATATCCTGAGGATTCCCTCTCCAATGCCAATCCATCCCCCAGGAAGGCATTCTCGCTTGCCCGATTTATCCCTCTTCTCCAGGAGCGCATCTATGTCGTCAGCCCGTTTACGCGGAGCTACCTTGTATCTTGGATCACGGTTCTCGATTCGGTGCCAGAACTCGAACTCGTCTCTTATCTTCCCGATTTTCTTGACGGCCTTCTGTCAGTGCCTCTTAAGCCGATATCCCCTTGCTACTGAAACGATTCATCCAGGAGGTACCTCTCCGACCCCACCGAGGATGTTCGCGTCGCTACCGAGAACATATTGGCAGACTTCCTTCGCGAGATACGTGACATCAGCACTCTTCGCCACCGCCAGGAAGAAATCGCAGAATCATCGGAACAACGTCGAGCAGATGAAAAGCTTCCTGATATCACATTATCTCATTCGGAGCGTGCACTGTTCATCCGTGAGAATGACGTCACACATCACCATGAAGGTGAGTTGAGCGAGCAGAAATCCGAGAAGGACAATCGAATCACTGGAGGTGGGGTTTCTTTTACTTTGCACCTATCTCTATTCATAAATTGTAGCCTGGATACCCGGTCAAGGAGTTCGGATAGATTACGCAGCGATAATTGAGATCCTGATTCAGCAGCTGGACGGACAGCGTTAGTCACACAGTCACACGCATTCTTCTGACGCTAAGTCCACTATTCAACAGATGACGAAATTCAGCAGTCTACAGCTTTAAGATGGCTGGCGGAGTTCTTGGGTTTCGCACAAGAAGTTATGGTTTCTTTTACGGCTCGTCTCATTCCGGCGATCCTACCCAACCTTGCACATCATGTTCCCATGATTCAATCCGCAGCCATACGAACGAATAAACTCCTCACGAAAGTCATTCAGGACTTACCCTACCCTGTAGACAAATCATCTCGGCAGTCAATTGTCGAAAAGTCAACATCCTCACGCACACTCACCGGTTCACCGACGGCTCCCGCCCCACCAGTGCTGCCGTCCCGTCAATCGACGCTTCAACCGGGCCCTCAAAGAGATGCGTCCTCTCCCGAGTCAATGGCGGACGGTCAACCTTCCACCGTTTCGGACAAAACCACCGCACCTCAAACTCAGAAATCTCGCTCTGGCACTGCTGTGCCCGCAGCGTCGGAGATACCCAGCCGCCCGCCATCCAGAATGTCCTCGATTAGTACATCTGGTCCACCTTCGCCTGCGGTAGTTGCTCCGACTCTACCATCACCTGTCCAAGAAGAGCGGCATGAGGATGAAGACGTGTTTGATTACGTAGCGACCGTGAACCAATCGACGATGCAGTTGTTGAGCGAACACGAGCAGACCAGGGTAGCGGCGTTACAGTGGCTTATCATGCTCCACCAGAAGGCGCCCAAGAAGGTATGCGGTTCCCAATGACCTGGAAGCTACTTCGGCTCATACTATTCTAGATTTTGGCCATGGAAGACGGTACCTTTCCTGCACTGCTCAAGACGCTCTCAGATCCATCTGAAGAGGTTTGGTGATGTGCATTACTGTCTTCCAGCCATCTGAAGCTTTGTTTTCTAGGTGTTCAAACACGACTTGCAGCTTCTTGCACAGATCTCTTCTAGTTCGGAGGAGAGCTACTTCCGAGTTTTCATGATGAATCTCTTCGAGCTATTTAGTAGAGAGAGGAAATTGCTAGAAGCACGGGAAAGTTTGATTATTCGGCAGCTCTGCTTGAATCTCAACACGGAACGGATATATCGTACGTTTGCAGAGATTCTAGAGAAAGAAGAGGTACCGCCTTGGTATTTGAACCCCTGATTCATTCTTTGATGAACTGCAGGATCTGGAGTTTGCCAGCTATGTCGTTCAGAAGCTGAACACGATCCTTGTTACCTCACCGCGACTCGCCGAATTCAGGAAGCGACTGAAAAGTTTAGAAACGTGGGTGCGTATCTCCGCCTGCATGGTTAATTGACGCTGATTAAATCCGTGTTTTCCAGCAAGACGGACAAGCACTGTTCACAACACTTTACCGGTCATGGTGTCACAATGCAGTTTCTGTATTCTCACTCTGTTTATTAGCGCAAGCGTATGAACATGCCTCTAACCTTTTATCGATATTGTACGACAAGCTCGTGTTCATGTTTTTCTTCAAACCAACTCACTGATGCATAGTGCGGATCTCGAAATGACAGTGGCCATGTTGGTGCAAATCGATAAACTTTTACAGCTGATCGAGTCTCCGATGTTCACATGTAACCATTTTTTATTTTCTACAACTGGCGTTGTCTGATCTGTAGTAACCGAAGATCTCCGTCTGCAACTCCTCGAGCCCGAACGATATCCTTACTTGTTCCAGTGCCTGTATGGTCTCCTTATGTTGTCACCAAGCAGTGCATATGTATCTCTTCGTAATCGCCTCAACGCAGTCAATTCTGCCGGTTTCCTACACATCACACCCAAACCGTACGTTTGCCAGACGACACGTTTCCTCATCCCTAATGTAAGCCTGACCTCACAGGAACGTCCCGTCTATACCCACACGCGCCAAGGTTGGACAAAGCGAAATAAAATGGCAAGATCTGCTTAGTCATTTTCGCGCCGTCCAAGCAAAGCACGAGCAAGCTCCTCGACAAGCCCTCGGAATAGACAGTCCCGTTTCCCTTGTTCGAGACATAGACGACCGACGTTGGAGCGTACCTCGGCCTTCCATGCGGCGGCGTGCGATGAGCGCTAGTTAGACGCCCTCGACGGGGGCGGGGTTGGAGCAGCAGTATTGGTACAAACTGCTTTATTGCCGTTCATTCCAAGAGCGAGACAAAATGGATTGATGTCGGAAGCAATGATGGGGCAGAGGACGCAGTCGTTTCCGGGTGTGTCGTCGCTGGCGATGCAGCAGCAGTGGCAACGACGGGCGGGGTGACTGGTGACGTTGAGTCCGTGGAAGAGTTGAGTGGGGGTGGTGGGTGTGTTTTAGTTGTGATTAGGGGACTTTTTCACTTTAACTGCACTTTATTTTGTTCACGATGGGTATTGGACGTCTAATGTGCAATTTTGCACTCATGCTTGCCGCGTTGCGATGGAGGTCTTCCATACAGCGTCAAGGAGGCGTGTGAGCGACGATCGTGTCGTTATTCTGGGAAAGAACTGCATCATAACATGATTTGTGACTGTCATCGACATGGAGGCTTCAGTTGACGATCATTACCACCCAGTTTTGTTGGCAACCATCAGTTTCGTACTACGCTTTCCACTGGCAGGATCAGTTTCGTCACTATCATTGATACTCAGGTTTTGGATTAGTATCATCATGATGTTATTGCTCTTGTTCTGCAACATGCACGGTGGTGAACAGGTGAAATAATAGGCATGCGCGATACACGAAGGACACCCTCACATCCGTGCCTTGGCAGGCACTACCAGGTTCGACCGAATAATCGATATATCGTCGCCAGTAAGTCCACAGAAATTCTTCACATAATTTTCTACGCCGCCATACTTGTCCCTGAAGAGATCCAGCGTTGCGTACATCGTCTCGTATCTGACCCACGAACAGCAGTGAGGCCATGAACGCAAAGGAAGGTCGTCGATCGTGCGTACCGAGACGTGAGCATCCGGAGTGCAAGTTCGGAGTTGGCGGCAAACAGTGGTTCTTTCAAGAGCCGTCTGAGGACCTTTTCGCGATCTGGTTCGCGGCCTATTCGGGTCAAAGAGTAATCTTGGCAGATGAAATGGTCCTCCACGCCTGCGAGCTATGTAGGGGTAAGCGATGATAATGTTACATCGTTGGGCCGACGTACTTTAAATAGAATGGCAGCAACAATGCCAGTGCGATCTTTCCCCGCTGGAAATGAATGACATTCTGTCAACGAGAAGCGCCGCACGATGGGATGCGAAAAGAGACCTGTGCAGTGAAATAGGAATGGAGCGTTTGGTCTATCCCGAACGTGTCGAAGAATAGCACCAAACGCGCGACCGCCGTGATC
Organism: Boletus rubroflammeus; assembly: GCA_038090375.1. NCBI lineage: Eukaryota > Fungi > Basidiomycota > Agaricomycetes > Boletales > Boletaceae > Boletus > Boletus rubroflammeus. The sequence goes on from JBBPMQ010000044.1 coordinate 36,255, forward strand.
TAGTATTTGAGAGTATAACTTCATAAATGCCTGCACAAGAGCTCAGTGGCGATCGATTTCATGAATGGTAGTTGCCGCTGTACCTCCGTAGTGCCGCTTGCGTACAGCTCAAATTTTCTACCGAAATATGGGTAAGCGAAGAACATCGAGTCGTTCACCCAACGCACCTTGCCATGCTTTCTGGACTGTAGTCCTCGTTTGTAAAGACAGGCGTGCGCAATATTTGCACACCTTCGATTGTAGGTATTGGAGTGCAGTATTTGTGTATCTCCGGATCCGATCTAAGATCAAAAACAGTAGTAATCCCGAGTGCCCTCATTTGTTGAATGCCTAGTATATATGACATCAATCAGAAGGTGCGACGAGGTTTGCGAGGATAGCATGGAAGTTAGAATACCTTCTTCCGTGATATTGGATACTTCCGCGCCGCGAAAGGCATAGCCAGGCTTCGTCATGAGATTGGGTGTGGTGGTGGGGTAGGACCCTAGATCGCGGACGTTGCACACGCCAGATATTTGCACAAAGGGGGGTCTCGAGAGGACGTCGGCGACATATGCAGGGTCCAACGTTTCCAGCGAGTTGTCCGTCGCGGTCATAACGAGCAACGGAAGGAACAAGGATAAGAAAGGTACCAGCCGTAATTATATGAGCTCGGGTCAGGACGTCGTCATAACACGCGCTGAACACGTGATGGACAAAAGGGTAGACAGTCGTTTAGGGCAGGCAGTCTCGCGCCAAACGCGAGTTTCGGCACGTCGCGAGATCGCTTCTTGACCTTCGATATCTACTACTAGCAGAGAAAAACGATGGACATCGATGGTTTATCGTCGCCGCCAGCACCGAGGTCGTCGTTGCCGCCGAGCAGCGCACCAAATCCAACAGCGTCCTCCACCGGTACCCCAAGATCAGTCCGACGGCCAGCAACGGATGCGCTGGCGTTTGGCAATAGCGAAGCACAAGAAGCTCAGGGAGAAGATGAAACAGGCGCAAGGCCCAGACGGAGACCGAGAAACCAGCCAGGTGGCGACATCCCAATGGTTAGGGACGCGGTGGGCGAGAGCGTATGCGAAAGCTTCGAAACTTTTTTGAAAACGTGAGTGGTGATTGGGTGGACGTGTTCCCGTGCTTCACCGCGTCGTGATCTAGTTTTACTGAAGATGTCGCTCTGCCGTCTACGCCAGCCTCTGATGGTGGCTTACCTGAAGTGGCGGATGGAGAGCTGGTGTATGTCCAGCAGATCCACACCATGCGGGAATACGAAATTACGACGCTCTACGTGGATTACGGTCACCTTTTACAGAGAGACGACGTCCTTGCGGACGCAATCCAGAAGCAATATTACAGATTCCTCCCGTACCTGCGCCGCGCGCTTCACAACTTGGTCGCAGAGTATGAACCCGAATATCTCAAAATAAATCCGACTGCTGCCACTACAGACTCTTCGAATCTCCAATCCCGCGAATTCAACATTGCATTCTATCATCTCCCTTTGGTCTCTGGCATTCGGGATCTCCGCACAGATAAAATCGGCACGCTGATGAGTATCAGTGGTACAGTGACGAGAACAAGTGAAGTCAGGCCTGAGCTATTGTACGGTAGTTTTATTTGCGAAGTTTGTGGTGGTCTCGTCAATGAGATAGAACAGCAATTCAAGTATACCGAGGTACAATTTCCAACATTTGTGTGGCTGATGTCTTCCTAACCACCAACGTACAGCCCAGTTTGTGTCCCAACCCAACTTGCGGTAACCGCGTTGCATGGCAACTTCAAATCGATACATCCAAATTCACGGATTGGCAAAAAGTTCGCATTCAGGAAAATCCTTCCGAGATACCAACTGGCTCTATGCCCCGGTCTCTTGATGTCATTCTTCGGTCCGAGCTCGTTGAACGGGCGAAAGCTGGAGATAAATGTGTATTTACAGGAACATTTATCGTCGTGCCAGACGTCAGCCAACTTGGATTACCGGGTGGAAACAAGGCGGAGCTCATGCGGGAGGCGAGCAAAAGCGGGGCGAATGCCGCAACGGGGGGTGTTAGCAGCGGTGTGACAGGCCTAAAGAGTCTCGGTGTGCGGGATCTGCAGTATAAAACAGCTTTCTTGGCGTGTATGGTACATGATGCTGATGGCAGAGTGAGTGACATATACGCGCATTAACGCAACGACTAATGTTGGTTACAGGGTGGTACCAATGTCCGTGGTGAAGAAGAAGACGGCGAGGAGGATGGACAGGCCTTCCTCAGATCACTAACCGAGCCTGAATTCGATGAACTCAAGAGCATGATCGACTCGAACCACATCTACTCACGACTGGTGGAGAGTGTAGCGCCAACAGTCTATGGCCATGAAATTGTAAAGAAGGGACTCTTGCTGCAATTGATGGGCGGTGTACACAAGCAAACCGCCGAAGGGATGCACTTGCGTGGTGACATCAACATTTGCATCATTGGAGATCCGTCGACGTCAAAGTCGCAGTTCCTTAAGTGCGTATTAATCCCCTTCCATCTCACAAGCGCAAACTAATCAGGTATCTGCCAGGTATATCTGTTCCTTCCTGCCTCGTGCAGTCTACACTTCTGGAAAGGCATCCTCTGCTGCTGGTCTCACAGCAGCAGTCGTAAAGGACGAAGAAACAGGTGACTTTACCATCGAGGCTGGTGCTCTGATGCTAGCGGACAACGGTATATGCGCCATCGACGAGTTCGACAAGATGGATATCTCGGATCAAGTGGCCATCCATGAAGCTATGGAACAGCAAACGATATCCATTGCCAAAGCTGGTATCCATGCTACACTCAATGCCCGGACGTCGATTCTGGCTGCTGCGAATCCTATCGGCGGACGATATGACCGAAAGAGAACGCTCAGGGCCAACCTTGCTATGAGTGCGCCAATCATGAGTAGATTCGATATGTTCTTTGTGGTCCTCGATGAGTGCAATGAAAGGACGGATCTGAACATTGCCAAGCATATCGTTAATGTCCATCGTTTCCAAGATGAAGCTATCAATCCAGAATTCAGCACGGAGGCCTTGCAGCGTTATATTCGTTATGCACGAACATTCAGCCCCAAGGTGAGGAAACAGCTCCTTGGGTTTGTAGGGTTTGCTGACCCTTCGTAGCTCACACCCGAAGCAGCGGACGTCTTGGTTGAAAAGTACAGAACCTTGCGGCAAGATGATGCTACTGGCGTAGGTCGAAACTCGTATCGGATTACTGTTCGACAGCTCGAAAGTATGATCCGTCTCAGCGAAGCGATTGCCCGCGCGAACTGTACGGCTGAGATAACTCCTGCATTCGTGCGCGAAGCATACACACTCTTACGGCAATCCATCATCCACGTCGAGCAGGACGATATCGATTTTGACGAGGAAGAACTCGGGGGCGAGCGCGGTACCAACGGGAACGCGGCGCAGGCTGCGGACGGGCTTGACGAGAGCCAGGACGTGGAAATGTCATCCGCTGAGATCGAAGCGATGGATGCGGCGGAGGAGAGCTCGTTAGGATTGAACCGCGTGACGACAAGCAGTGGTGCTGGGCCGTCATCGTCGTCACGGGCAGGGAGCGCGTTCCCAGAAGCACCCGCCCCTGCTCCGCCTCAGCCAAGACGGCGAATGGTTATCACTCACGACAAATACATGACGTTGCAGAGTCTCGTGGTGTTGCATATTTCTGCAACGGAACGAGAGACTGGGCAAGGGATTGACAGGGACGAGCTCATCGACTGGTACCTTGAACTCAAGGAATCGGAGATACAGGACGTCGAAGAACTGGAGTATGAAAAGGAGCTCATTATGAAGCTTCTGAGGAAGTTGGTGAAGGTATGGAAGTTTAGCTTCCTGATTCTTGGCTCAGTTTGACCGAAATGAATTGCGTCACGCAGGATAAGTTCCTTCTAGAAGTTCGTGGGGACGTGCAAGAATCGTTACCAGAGTCAGCCAGCGATGGAACGGTGCAACAGTCTTCCTCCTCGGGGCAGGTGGGAGATAATGATCGTGTGTACTACATGGTTCATCCTTCGGTGGATACAGAAGGGGAATCTTCCCATCCGTAATCGTGTTGGATAGTCGTCGTGTTGTTTCGTTGCTGTATCTTGTATAACGCCAAGGATTGTGTAACTTTGTCAGTTCCCGCGCCGGTTGGACTTTACCACTTCTCAGCTGTTGGCACTGAGGGACACCACCGTAACTTGGGGCGCAGGGTAGATTTGCTGAACTGCAGCGGCCTGCGAGGCCAATCAAGTGTCGATAATCACTGCAACACCGATCTCAATGCGGTCGATTCACCAGTGAACACTCGAAGTCCTCTGAGAAAATGGCGACAAACGACCTTGATCCCCTAACGGTTCCGGTGCTACTTCTAGACGGCAGTTTGCAATACCCCTCTATATCACCAGATACCACAGCCCAGGATCTTATCGAAACCCTAATACAGCTGGACGAGGTCAAGTGTACTGTCCTCGACGTCGCACCCTCCGCCTGGGCACTTCAACGCGTGCGGAAGGAAAAACCAGGTCGCTCGTGGGACGAAACAGAGCTGGTTACTCTCGGCGACGGTAAGGACTCGTTAAATATCTGATGCGTGCCAATATTTACGTCCAGGGCGTGTTTCTGTGATCCAGGCATCCTAGAACCGACGTCGCTCATCGCTCCACTCTTGAACAAGTCCAACCCAGATTCAGCGGATGCCTCTCCCAAGCAATTATCCGCGTTCCTGCTGACCTCCCGGGCGCGTACCCCTGTACTGCGCCTCGTCGCCCGACATCCTCTCCATTCGTTATCGCTTGCCTGTTTGCGCATACCGGAGATCGACGATGGTTTCGAATGGACTGTATTCTTTAGTAAAGACGCCACTGTCGAAGACGTCGTCAACAATGTCATTCAAGAGCTTGGTTTACTCAAGGTACTCCCTTCTTCCCGTGGAGGTGGACAGATCGAGTATGTGCTCGAGGTGCTTTCTGGAAACCAAAGTGCGCAGTTTTTGATCCTTCACAGCCCCTTAGTGGGGGTGACAATGCTGACTTCGATGATAAGCTATACAATTGTCCGGATCCACACTCATGATCGACATTCTGAGGTCTTCCGAGTACTACCCACCTGCCATCCGATTCTGCATTCCGGACCAATGGTTCCGTCGCAAACCGCGTTCCTCTTCTACCCAATCGCATACGGAGACTGACAGCTCTGCGGACGAGGAAGGGGAAGGTACCGCAAAGCAGAGCAAGTCGAGCGCTGGGTATTCTAAACTTTTCCCGAACACTCCTAGGCCGGGGTCCCCCGAGTGGCGAAGTTCTGTCGCTCAAAGTCGTCTCACGAACTTGTTGGCTGGTTGGTCTCAGCCTGCACCTGCGACGAGTTCGGCGGTCGTCGCAACCCCTGCCAGTAATCAGAAGAGCGTCAGCGAACCTTTGCTGGTTCAACAGAACACGGGTGGAAATCTTTCGATGGGAGAAAGTGTCAGCTCGGGTGAATTCGACTCGGAAGAGTTTGAGCGTTGTATAGTAAGCAGTGTCTACTCATTTCAAAAAGAATGTTGAGAATTTGCTTCCAGGATATGGTAGGTGTCAAGGGCGAGGCGAGGGCAAATGTGCATTCAATGCCACCAGAGAAGAAACGACAACTTATCGAGCAACTACGAAGAAAAATTGACAAGACCACTTCAGCTAGCCCTCTAGCTTCCCCGGCCTCCTCTGTGACTTATGGACCGTCTAGCGGAAGTGCGCTTCTCCCTCGGCTTGTTCCACAGCTCAGTGGCGATTCGAGCTTCTTCAAACGATTCTCTGCGTTTCCGACGTGGGGTTCGACAACCTCCCCTCCACCTTTGAGTGGCAACCTTAAGAGTCGCTCGAGTGGCGAATTTGCGACAGGGCTCAGATTCTCTGTTTCTTCGGAGAACGTAGAAGAAGACGCGCAGTCTGTACAGCCACAGACCACCGGAAGCATGTTTAGCACTTGGTGGGCAGCTTTGGGGGGTGAGGCAACCACAGATAACGAGCATTCGAAATCCGTTCGTGCCTATGTGGATGGCATACGCAAGTCGCGGAATGCAGATTCGAAGCTCGCGAAGCACCTTATCTCGTTGCGAGTGGATCTCTCCACTGCTAAGCTGCCCTGGATCGAGACTTTCATAGCTGAAGAAGGTATCATTGCTATCAGCGGTTTGCTTTCTTCATTAGTCGGAAAGGGCGGAAAGAGAAAGGCTGTTATTGATAGTGAGAACAGCGTTCTCTTGGAAGTGATCCGGTCGCTGAGAGTCCTCTTGAATACCGAGGTACGTCATTGAAATAGACTCGACTACAACGTGGAGAGTCGAATGGCTTCTCGATAGCCCGGATTCGACGCTGTCCTTTTATCTCCAACTATCATCACGCATATTGCATACTCCCTTCATGGAACGTCTCTCAAAATCAGGACGCTGGCGGCGGAGCTTCTCGCAGCGATATGCATGGTCTCGTTCGACGAAGGCCATCGTGCCGTTTTGGCCGCCTTATCGGAGTATCGGATCGCATATAATGAGCTCTTCCGGTTCCAGTCATTGGTATCAGCCCTCAAGATACCAGACTCTGCAGACTCTGTTGTACCGGAGTTGATGTTACCTATGGAAGAGGAGGGTATATGGGAAGCTAGGACAGCATTCATGGCGCTCATCAATGCCTTGACCAATTGTCCCCACATGCTAGAGGAAAGGATTGTGCTGCGAGACGAGTTCGGTCGACGAGGTCTAAATGAAGTGGTTGCGGTACGCCGTGGCCCTGTCTTGATGTCCTTGGTGTGGTGTCTTGATGTCTCTTCTAGGCACTCCGATACATTAAACCTCCAGATTCGCTGCTCAAGCAACTGGATATGTATACGGAGGAGAAATATGAGGACGAAGAAGATTTTCGTGAACGGGCACGGAAGGCAGTGCGGGATAGTCGTAGGCAATCAATGGAAGCATCAGAACCGACCATTTTGTTCGATGAGATCATGCAAGCTGCTCGGTTACTCGAGTCTGGAGGCATTGTGGAGAGTATCCTTCGCAAACTCAATGCCATTTTCCAAGGCGTTTCTGACCCGTTGGTATCATTCCACATTTCACTAACGACTTTGGATCTGATGGTGCTTCAGGTTGTTCAAGAGTAGGACCCTTTCCGTCGCGGATGAGTTCGTTGGAGGTGTTGCTGCGATAGAGGACTCGTATGCTTTTTTGCATCGATAATGCCGATCAAGAGCTAACGCAGAGTATCCAGCGAGCAAGCATGGACGACCTTCTTGCAGACACTGGTCGCATCAGTGCAACGACTCTCCAGGCGAAAGCTTCCCATCGGCAACACTAAGACATTGGAAGAGGAGGTCCAGAATTTGCGTAATCAAGTGGAGGACCTCACTCGAGAGGTTTGCCTTGTTTATTCCTCCCATGCATGATCTCACTGCTTGCGCAGAATGCGACGTTGAAGACCCGCAGTGGCCATCGTCATCGCCAGGAGGGCTCCGCCATATATGTTGGAGACGATTCGTCACCGGCGCCTACATCTGCATCGACACCGTCTCCAGAGTCGAAAGCCAATTTGAGTTCCAAGACTGGGAATGAGGCATGTTGACTCCAATCTCGACGTACTTTTTCGTGATCGTGGATGATTTACCGCAAGTATCTGCAGATAATTACTGGGCTGATGCAAAGGCTGACACAGAAGGAGAAGGAAGTTAATCAACTCTTGGGTGAAATAGACCGACTGAAGATTCAGCACTCGGTTGAGTCGTATGATCCCGTGAGCTGACCCAATTTCTTTGCGTTGTTAGGTTGGAAAATGATAATCATATCCGAATCTAGGATGACAGGGCCAGGAAGGACCGTGACAAGGCAAAATTGAATACACTTTGCGAGGAAATCACGACGCTTAAAGAAAGGGTAAGTCAAAGTGAAATACGTTTCGTCGTTCTCGCGCTCAGGTGTTTTGAAACCAGATTGGTGAGATGGATAACTCGATTTCTAATAAAGACAATGAGATAGCATATATCAAGCGTGCACTCGAGTCGGTATATTCTTGCTTTCGCCCCAAGGAAGACGAGCAGACAAACGACATGGACGTTCAATTGATCGTCAGTCGAACACTCGACAAAATATCCGAGAGAGAGCAGGAGGTCCAAGCACTCAAGCAGTCCTTGGCTGGGCGGTCCAGGGAGCAGAAGTTCAAAGCTAACAATCCACCCCCGCCACCCCCTCCAGCGGATCATACAAAGGTCACGGTATCGAAGGGTAATAAGATCGAACCACTTGCAACGATGGACCCTGTAGATTCTCCTAAAGAGACTTTACCTCCACCGCCTCCTCCCTCAGGTCCTGCTCTACCTAGATCTCCGCCCGAGTCCTCGCAGGGCGTGTCATCGTTAGATTCTCTATCATCGCCTCCACCCTCGCCACCGCCGCCACCGCCACCGCCAATGTTCGGAAATGATGTTCCTTCTCCCCCGCCCCCGCCCCCGCCCCCGCCTATCACTGGGAATGATGTACCCCCTCCCCCGCCTCCCCCGCCTCTTCCTAGTAGCAGAGTACCTCCTCCGCCCCCACCACCCGGATCCGCGATGTATAGCCGAAGCAGACCAAAACAATCTGGGCCACGATTAAAGCCCTTCTTCTGGAACAAACTAGACAACAATTCTATTGGCTCGACGATGTGGTCAGAGCCGTCGCTTGTTTCTGAGTTTAAGATGGATGATCTGGAGACTACTTTCACGATCGACGCTGCACCTCAAACTCCGTCGCGGATGGTTAGCTCCACCGGAAAGCAGAACGTCACTACTCTTTTGGAGACTACGAGGGCGAATAATATTGGTAGGATCGATATTTGTATTTGTCCTAACATCAGCTGTCGTGCTGATTCGTTGGGTGGCAGCCATTATGCTATCTCGCTTCAAGATCGGGTATCCTGCCATCCGACAAGCCCTTCTTGATCTCGACGATTCTATATTATCGATAGATGAGCTAAAGGCGATCAGTAAACAGCTGCCGACCACCGAGGAGGTTCGTGAATCTCTTTCTCACACTTCCAAAGTTCATTTGATCGATGTTCGTTACCCCAGATGACACGAATCAAGGATTTTGGAGATGTCACGAAGCTCGCAAAAGCTGATCAGTACATCCATGAGGTCTATAGCCACTATTCATTGTCGCGGGATAGTCGACTGAAATTCTCCTAGATTATGTCCATCCCTAGGCTTTCGCAAAGACTGGAATGCATGGTTTTCCGTCAGAGATTTGAGCTAGACGTGGAAGAGATCCGCCCTGACCTAAAGACCATACGAGACGCTTGTCGAGAGCTCCGGACCTCCCAACTATTCAAAAAAACACTACAGGTAACGTGTGTAAAATCAGTATTCACAGAAAGCTCTGACGATTCGTCAGGCTATACTCGCTGTTGGAAATAGGTTGAATGGCTCGTCTTTGCGTGGTAGTGCTCGGGGCTTCCGCCTGGAAGCACTGCTCAAGGTAACTCCGAGTCACCCATTTTCTGGAAAGTTTCTTAAAACGAATACAGATGAAGGAAACAAAGACCGCGAAAGCGACTCCCGACTGTCAGACTTTGCTTCATTACATCGCTCGGGTGTTGATTCGCACGGAACCCAAGTTGACGCTGTTCATCGAGGAGCTGCCTAACCTGGAGCCCGCCGCTCGCAGTGAGCCCTGTCTTGCTTAGGTACCTTAAAGGGATAATCCAGGGCTGACGCTTTCCTGAGTTTCCTTCCAATTTGTTTCACAGGCCGTCCAGTCTGCAATCGCGTCTCGCACAAAGATCGAAGCAGAGATACAATTGATGAAGCAGCTCAGGCATCCCTCGGCGAACGACCAATTCGTCACGGTCATGCAAGTAAGTCGTATTGTTCCATTATTTTTGTCCTCCCCGTCCCTAGACCTCTCGTAGCATTTCATAGTACAAGTCTCAGGTTCCGTCAAGGCACTGAAGGAGATGACGGCCTCTGTAGAGAACGATCTACATTCTCTATTTAGCTATTATGGAGAGTCGTTCGATTCTCCAGATAGCCTGAAACCGGAAGATTTTTTCGGCATGATATGCTCTTTCTCGTCATCACTTCAGGTATGCTTAGCTTGAGCACCGAGACTACTTCTCTTTTCCTTTTTTTGACCGGATCGTTCGCTTGCAGAAAGCTGCCATCGATGTCGCACCACGTACACCGACCCTACCGCCACCTTCTGATGAAAAACAGCAGGTCAGAGTTCTGTGCTCGCGAAGAAGGTATCCATCTCAAATTTGTCGTTCCAGACCATCGAGAGTACGGAGCCGACACCAAACGACCTGCTCGCTCCTCCCCCCAGGCACGAACGGCAGCGGTCGTTTGGTCGTGGTGAGCTTGATGAGGCGCTACGCACTTTGAAAGACGGACAAATTCGAAGACAGCGCAGAGTGCCTGTAAACAAAGTATTCGTCGACGGTCGACAGGATGGACGGACAGAATCGCAAGCTGCGACACAATGACCAAGCGTTCTACTAATCTAATATTACAATACATTTTCTTTTACCATCCTCGCGTTTGCTCCGATATGTACTTCGTATGTTTTTTGTGGGACTATCTATGTGAGATCTTGTACCGTAATGACGTTTAGATATGAGAGGGGAAATCCAAAATGCACTGCCGCACCATCATTGGGTATTCAGGGGGGATACCTTGTCACATCGGTTGATGCAAACCAAGAGGATGTTGAAGAACGTCTCTACCTAGAGAATGGTTAGCAATACGACGACACGGTGATCAAGGAGAGACCTCGAGCGACCCCAACACCACGCAGTTTTTTCCGCTGGGCCCCCAGGTATCATCACATGTCTGACAACTCAATGTATCTACGATGGTCGCTCCCGTGGTATGTTCTCCCCGGGTTTCCACGTCGACGTGGAGGCGTTTACCATGGAATATAGTAGGGTTGGAGACATATGCAATCGTGAGTGCATCATGGAGTGGAGGGCCATCGTCGAAACCAAATACTTCTCGATACGTATCACCGAAAAACGTGACAAGCGAAGACAACATCTTTCTGAGGTTGGTCCCCGGTAGGGTGAGCGTGTGGTGGTCGTGCAGGTGAGGCGATCCACACAGACGCGCGTGGATGCCTTTGTTCACGATAGCGGTGTGGGTGACATTGATTGGCACCATGACCGTCTTTAGCGGGTTATTGATCACTATCTGTGCTGCTTCGGCTGGATATGTGGGAAGATGATCGAGGTCATGGTATCAGATCATGGAGATGGTGTGCTTACGATCGCAGAGGATGTTGTACTCTGGCAACACACAACTGATAAATAAGAATCCTGAGGACCGTCGAAGTCGCTCACCTGCCGCAGGCGTGATGTTACCAAACCCGATTCCTCCGCCCATAAACACAAACTGTTCCACACCATCCAAAAGCTCGGGATGCGCAGAGATGAACACGGCAATGTTTGTCATCGGGCCACTCGAAACGATGGTGACTTTGCGACCGGCACCCTCGTTCCAAGTCTCCTTGACAGCTTTCGTCATGCCCTGCAGGGCAGGGATGGGTTTGCCATCGTTGCTGCGTGCAAGGCGCGCTTGCACTTCAGGACTGTCTGGGGAAGAGAGTCCGACGACGCCCCCGAGCCCATCTTCGCCGTGTATCTCGGGACAGTGCTTCGGGGCGCTTCTTGACAATGGTTTCGCCGCACCGGGATAGACCTTGATATGTACAGGAGCCGCGAATGCGTGGAGGCATCTGGCCGCATTGATCGCAGTCCAGTGCACGGTGGTGTTTCCGTGAACCTGTCGTAATTGTCTCTCGGTGACGGTACGAGATGGGTTGCGTGGACTCACAGTAGATATCCCGAGGAGATCTATATTATCGAGGTATATCGCTAATAAAATCGCAGTCGCATCGTCGTGGCCCTTGAGGAATACACTGAGTCATGCAACTTCTTACTATCATTACGGGCGTGATGACATACAGGATCAACATCTAGCCACAGAGGAATTTCTTTCGCCATGAGGCTAATTTATCGCTCTTGGTCAGCCTGTCGCCGTGTATCTCGTACGTGTGTGGTATCAATAATCACTCAGCGAATGACTCTAACCTTGGTCCTTCAGTAACTTAGATCGCCTTGAGAATACCAACTCGATGGCAGAATTCCCGAGTGGCTGTTAGATATGCGAAATGGATTAAGCTTAGCTAGGAGGTGATACTTGGGCAAAAGTTATGTGTATCGACTCATGTTTATTCAGTCCGGACTCCGAGAAACCACTGGCACGAGTTGACTCCGAAGGCGTTGCTGACTCAACACCTTCTGATTCTAACATGTACAAATATGATACTCGTCCATCACAAGATTCCGGAATCACCTGTTTGAACCTTACCAGCCTGTCGCAATATCACGTTCTCTGATGTCTACTTTACCCCCCACTATCAGCACTGAAGATGAAATACAGGCACCACAGCGTCCACCTTCTCCTCCATTCCACGTAACCTTTGCAGCAAGGGGTCTTCATGTACGCCAAGTCTCATCATCAACTGGCACGCGTCCTACTCTGCTTCCTTACAGGCACAAAACTTCCCCGCCCATAAACCGCGCGATCTTCGAATATCCTCTCCACAAGCTATGACTCACGTCGCGTGGAGCTGTGATGGTAAACGTCTCGCGGCGGTGGGCATCGACAAGGTCACCAGAGTGTGGGCCCCAGAGACAAGCGTGAGTTTACGCGTGTTGTACTATGTGTGATTTTTACTCACGCCGAGCTCAGATGGAGTACAGAGCCGCAACACATTTCTCCGGAGGTCACTCTGACGATGTTGACCACGTATCGTGGAATCCAACCCACCCCGAATTATTATGTACGTCCAGTCAAAGGGACAGGCGAATCATTTTCTGGGATGCACGACGTAAGGACATTAACGTGTTTCAGTCCGAACGCTGACGACTCGCTTCAAGAAAGTCGCCACGTGCAACAGATCCAATTAAAAGTGTCACCAGTACAGACGAACTATGCTCCAGATGGAAAATCCCTGTTATATACATCTGCAGGACATCAGCTGTTCTTCCTAACGCACGGGAAAGACAATGAATCATCCAAAGACGCGTGGCAGATTTCGGATAAAGATGGGGTAAGCGTTATCTCTCCATTCGAACTCTTCATCTCTCACGACATGACCGTCAGACCATCGTTGCGTCGACTGCCATGTTCAACCATGTTGGAGATGGGATTATCTTGACGCATCACTCTGAGCACAATCTCCGTATAATGGACTATCCATCATTGACACTACGAGAAAGCCCGGCCGCTCACGTCGGTGGTTGCGTCGCGGTGGCCCTTGATCCCCGCGGAAGGTAAATGAATCTCATCGTGTTTGCTACGTAAACAAGAAGTTGAACTGAGCTCACAGGTACCTCGCTTCAGGCGGGTATGACTCGATAGTCAACATGTTTGACTTGAGCGAATGGATCTGCGCACGGACGATAGCATCCTGCGAGTATGTAGTCGAGAGCGTCCCCCTTGGATAATAACGACATCTTTCTGTGCAGAAACGCCATCAATGCCCTCAGTTTTTCTTTCGATGGCGAATATCTGGCGATAGCCAGCAGTGGATCATACATCGACATCGTACGTGGTTTCTCATTCCTGCATCTTGGCGTCATTTTCAAAAATCTCGCGACTTTGATCTAGTGCGCAACAGAGACGACTATCCCACTGCATCGTGTGTCGGCCCTGGCGCCGTCACCGACGGTTACCTGGCACCCGTCGAAATACGTCTTTGCATACTGTGGGCAGACGAAACAAAGAGAAGGCAGCCCTCCTCCGGTCGCTGTGATCAGCTTATTCGGAGGTGGTATATAATGTTCACTTGGTCACAAGCCGGTGCACTTCTCTTATATGGTTCGCTTGCTCGAACGTCGAATAGACTTTTCCAGTGTGGTCCTCCATGCATACGCATACTGAGCGTCCGCTTGATAAATGACCGTCTCGTCAAGGTTAATCTCGGACACATCTTAGCTAGGTCTCCCTGATTTCAGAGTTTGCTCGAATTATACTGCACGACATGAATAATGATAGAAAAATAACAGGGCAGCATGCGTCCATGCACTCATCTCCTCGATATCCCTAATAGATCTCTCCTATATGCGTGAATGCTGAAGACACCCGTCTCCCCAGATCAGTGCACGATTAACGTCCTTGGGGTGCGCAGGTCCAGCAGTTCTGCAAGACGAGGCTGCGCTACAATACGGTCCTCCGTGCTAACTCTCCTAAACTGTCCATTCGGATGGGCGACCAACAGCTGCCCGACAAAAGGCTCCCGCAAACGCTTTCCCAATGTAGAGAGGTAGTCACTATTCTTCAACGACCATGGATTGTATTCGTCGCCAGCAGGATCATGTGATTTGCCCGCTACCGCTGTTTTGCAAAAAATATTGCTAATCGGAATCTCCCGAAGAGCGTTGTCCCAGACGCGTGCAATCGAGAGAGAATGCGCTGAAAAATGGGCGTCTGGGAACTTGTTCGTGGTGGCGACAGTCACCGGCTCGAGGCCGTCCGCTTTGACATGGTACTTGTATATCCGCTGCTTTCGGACTTCGACGGAGGTCGTGAATTCCACGGATTTGACTTGGTACACGAATAAACGCAGGTTCATCCTGCCATTCGCGATGAAGTGGCCGAGGGGAGGCTCGACGAGGAGGCTCTCCGCGACTCGGAACAACGCGGCGGAGAGCTTTTCAGTGTACTTGCTCACAACGGGTATCTCAGCTGGGGGAGAAGGACGCCAAGTGGGTTGGCGGAAACAAGATGGAGACTTGGCGAGGTAGGAGTTGAGGCTGCTCGGTTTTCCCACCCAGTCGAAGATACAAGTGTCGTCAGTGTTCTTCATGATCTCGTCCTGAAGACGGATGAACGTTCTCTCTCCCTCGCCATATAGAATTGCAAGCCGCAGATCGAGGATTCCGAGAAGGCAGTAAGCCATGTCCTCGACCTTGGTCGTCCTCCGAGTTGCCATCCATCCCAACTTCTCCCTCACGTTGTCCAACCCGGGGCTGAAGTGGACGAGGTACGATTTATCGATGCCGTGGATGTCTTCCAGGCACTGGACGAACTCTGGTATGAGCTTGTAATTCAACGGGGTAGTATCTCCGGTGGACGGTACGATGAAAGGCGTCCAGTCACCCTTGTAGAACTCTATCGCGGTAGGCGCGAGTAATTCCTGGAGAGTCCAACCTCGCGTGAACCATTGACTTCGCTTGAGCGCGTCCGAAGTAGATTCGAGAACGTCCCAGAGAAAGGCGATGGTCAACGCAGAGTTTCGGTACCACGTAAACATGGAGTTAATGGACTCCTGTAGCTCGGCGCTGCTGGATTTATCGATACAGCAAGTGTCGCTCCAGCACCAGCGGAAGCCTCGCTCCTTGGCTATGCGACAAAAGTTTTGTAACTTGACGATACCAGGGGAAGAAGGCGGCATCTCGAGGATGTTCGAGACCAACTTGACATCTCCGTACAAGGGTTCATCTTCACTCCATACGTGAGACAACATGACATACGCAAAGGACTTGCGTACAACGTCATCTGCCTGTTCCGCGAGCTCGTCTGGCGTGAGAGACTTGTCAGATATAAGTGTTTGATACTCGGGTGAGCGTCTAAAAACACGAAGGAGCTCGGCGCTCGAGCAGAAAGTCCCAGTGTTCAGATTGATGAAACGTAGAGGCATGCCCGAAGGCACTTTCTGTACTATCTCATCTACTATCTGCGTCGGCGCAACCCTTTCTTCGGGAGCGGGATCTTGGGATGCCTGGATAAGTATATGTTCTGTCAGTCTGTGATCGTGGAGACTGCCAAATATACACATACCAATGAGGTGCGCTGCTTCTGATTATTTTGAGAGCCTGCGATGTCCTTCAACTTGGGTGCGACCAAGCCAAGTAACATGACCGGATACACAAGAGTATAGTGAGGGAGTTGTTGAAACATGGCGTAGAATTCCTTCAAGTTAACCATCCCGTGTGACGACGAATTTGAAGTATACTTAGTAGGATGCGGACAAGGCTGCTGTGACTCCCGAGGACATCGGTATTAGCTTATTTAATACGGCCATATCGTCAGGGTCTCGATCGGGTAATTTCTGCGCCTTATCATCGTCACGGTCTTCTAGTGGTGTACCGTGCCGGTGTAAGTAGACACTGTAGAGAGCTCGATATAAGAGGTTTATTAAATTACACACGGAAGCGACGGAGACCCGGAATTCAGATATCCCGCAGGCCATGGATTTAGGCATTGACATGAATGAAACGTGTAACCGCAGCAACAAGGCGATGTTTCCCTGCGAGTGGGAGGCCCGCTGACTCATCAGATTCAAGTAAGCATAAGTACAACTTCAGAAGCGCAGAATAAGCTTGCGCTACACACCCCGCTTAGGTATCGCTTGCGTTTCGTGCAGGAACGACCCTTAATTTCATTTTCTTGCTGCATGTTTTCCAATCGCAGTTCAAGGATTGCTTGCAGAGAGTCGTCAAACGATAACGTTACAGTGATGGGCCGGGAAGTTGCGCAAACGGCAACTGAAGAAGGCCTATTAGGAGAGACGGCAGTTATTACAGTTGTGGAAGGAAGCGCCCAAATCTGTGGGGAGGTTTCAGCGTGGCAGGCCCACAAAGGCGACTAACTACGTGATCTTCTTGGCCAGGGGTGTTGCGACGGATATATAGACTGTAAGCGGGAATATACCGACTATATACTTAAGGCGTGAGCTGGGCAACGGCAAAATGATACTTACTCACGATGCCCGTCCTCGATAGACCTCTCCAGAATACTAAGTTCACTCTCGATGCGTCCGGAGTAGCTGGCTTCTTTGGTGGTGAAGAGGCAATCTCAGCCATGGCCACCGTTCACCTATTCGAGGGTAGAAAATGGTTAGGGTGGTACAACTCACCAGGAAGTTATACCATCGCGAAACAATTCGGCCAACTCGCAGCTTCACGTTTCTGGGATGGGCTATTCCCAGGTCCAAACGAGACGCCGGCAGTCGCGTTTGGACTCGATGGAAGGCAAGGACCAAAATATGTCACGACCCTCTCTGGGACAGACATGCAGACCGGCCACCTTGGATACCTCACGATGCAGATGGCCAAAGATAAAAGGAATTTAATACAGATTGAGGGAAGGGAAACCGCTCCAAGCAGTGTCGCCTTCTTGGAACTAAAGGACATCAAGTACGATGGAAAAGTTCCCCAAAAAGATATTAGCAGCGCACTTCTCGCGTTCATCCCTATCCAAATCAGCATCGTAGCTTGCATCATATGTGCTCTGGTTGCGGACTGGTACTGCTTCGCAATGATCTTACTTGGTATCATTTCCAGTGGGATCGCCTGTCTGGTGATTGGCTCTGGAGAGCTCTCCCTCGAGACCGTCGAGACGCCAGCACTGGGTGCGCCACTAGGTGACGGGATGCTTATAGGGGATGACACTGTGATCGTGGTGAAAGGAGCTGAAAAGGATGTCAATGCGATCACGAAAGGGAAATTTCTCGTGAAATTAGGCGGAGAGCCCACGTACAATAGCATCGGCTGGTGTTCTCTGCTCCTCCTTGTCCAGTTCTTGCTCCAACTGCTCCTCATCCCCCAAGCATCGCTCTTCGGCCAAATCATGTTCCTCGCGACGCTTGGAGTCTCATGGGCATATAACTCGTACCTCTCTTCACTGGAGAAGGAGAAGATCCAGGCAGAAGTCCTCTTCGAAAAGCTAGGCAGACCAGATATGCGTACATTCCGTCTTGGAACGAGGACGACGATGTCGGTCTTTGCTTGCCTCCTCCTTTGTGATGGGATGGAGAGTCCGTACGGCGGTATAAATCCCGGACAAATCCTTCGGGATTTCATCCCGAATGATACGCAGGTGTGGCAGCGGTGGAGGAACAAGGTGACTCGGGAAATGAAGGAGGGCATCTCGTCATCCAAATCGTTGACATATCTGAGGATCGATCAGGATGACCGCTCACACCTCGGAGAGAGCGATATCAGCCTCCTCACCACTCTTCTTGCGGATGCGAAGTCCGCATTCGAGGGCTATCACACGCACTTTTTGTCATCCTAACCAAGACTCACCGAAGGCCCGGTACACATATATATATTGATACTATACCATCATAATCTGGATTCTTCACGACTTTCATGCCATTCTTGCTCCCTAGACATCTGGCAATACTTACGGTATCGTCAGTTTGCTGCATATGCAGATCGTGGAACAGTGGTAGCCCCTAAAGTCTAATAATGCTTGGAGTAGAAAGGCAAGTTGTAGTAGTCTGAAAGACATGGTGACTCGAATCTGGCCTTCCGCTGCCAAGTCGCACTGATTCCAAGTTATCAAATATTGAGCGGACGGTGGTCTGACAATTTTTAGACAGGTCCCGAATGATTTCTCCAGACACAGTTCGTTGTCAATCGGGACTGTCATATTTATTCCAAACCTACAACCGTCACCACTCAATATGGCGCGAATATCGAGAGCCCGTAGCGGTAAGTCACCTCCTCGACCACGAACCAATTTTCATATGGATCATCCCGTCCGAACGCGCAACCCGCCATAAATGGTTGACCAACTCCGCTTCGTCAATCGTCTTCTTCGGCATCTTATTCCGGACGATGCTCGATAAAGCGTCGCTGGAGACAATGAACACACGCTGATCCGGGAGGTTGGCATCCAGTGCGACCACGTTTCCTCGTCTCCTCGATGAAGCGCAGATCAGCCTTCCGTTGGATCTGGTTGGCGAGCTCTTGGGGCTCTTTGGTGGCTTCTCCCCGAAATGCTTCTACTTGGCGGAGAGGTAATCGTAGGATCCTCGCTATCACGAGCGGGACCAGTAGGTAATTGACCCATAGCGTAGTCACTACGCGTGCTGAAATGCCCTGTGAAGAAAAGTGCAGGGTAGGAAAGCTGTCCGCGTCGATGATGGGGATGACGAAGATGTTGGTGCATACAACAGAGGAATCACATTTCGCATGTGCATGCCCCGTCACAGTGAGGCGCGGTGTGAACGGGAAGTGTGGATGAATGAGTGCTAGCAGAAGCTATACTGCACCCCACGAGGTTCTTGTGGCTCGATCCATGAACTTTCGGCGTTCGTGCAAGAAGGGGGGTTCTGGATCGGAAATGGACGTTGCGCTTGGTTCTATAAAGAAGGGTCACCCCGTGTAAGGGACGGGTTTGGAGCCACATATGTACTCGAAGGGCTGGGTCGTGCAGATAACGCTTCGAGGCCTAATGGCGCCCATAAGTCAAATCTAGGTCAAGAAGATCACGCACGCACTTACGATGGGAATGTGTCAAGACCATGTTTTATCAACGTTTGTGATTACGACTGAAGCGGGTCTTCAAAAAATTGGAGTGAACAGATGCCACCGATCACGTTGTTGGGTAGATAGGAGGTTGTCAAATCTGGGTAATGGGGCCAGTGCCCTTTACCCTCTTCTCCAGCCTCCTCGGCGAGCTTTTCGGCGCGCTTCGCAGCGTTTGTAGCTTCTTCCATCTGTGCCTTCATCCGTGCTGTCTCCTCTGCAGCCCGCTCGCGCTCCTGTTTGGCTTCCCGCTTGATCTGATCGACGAGGTCTCGGGCCTCTTTCTAGGTCCGTTCAGCGTCCTGACGAACTTCGATTTCAGCGAGGGTGTTTTCTTTGTCGAGACGAGGGGGGAAAAAAACATCCAAAGTCCGGCTAACTATGCCCGAAAGCAAGGAGGAGATAATCCCGTCGTTTAAAGAGAAGGACGAAGGTTAGAAAAGCTCTCTGTGTGAACGACCTGGATTGGGTGTGGATGGGTGATTGGGTGGACGACAGGGATGGGGCGGTGGTATATACATGTCGGTTTCACATTGCAACGTGGTAGGACGGACGAGCGCTTCAGCGTTAACAGAAGACACCCTGGACCCATCGAAGTCCTTGAAGCTTAATCCACGAACTTCAACGCTCGTGCAAGAACATGGTTTTGATCGGAGTTTGAGAAAAGAACTTTAGCTTGTGTCTCTAGCTCTCTGGTCTTGGGGTTACGGATCACTCGAAGAACCCAGTCATGCAGGCAATACCAAGTTGAGGCGCTAGCAGATCAGATCAGACATTCATGTGTCGAATGCGTTCCAGGCATAGGAGAGATTATGCACGAACTTTGATGAGAATAGATTTGAACATGTCGATTCGTGATTTGCAATCGTGGATGTTTTAACGGAGTTGCGGTGAACAGAAAAGGCGTTGGCAGACTGCCTCAAGTTGGTTGGAAGAACGATGTATGCCTTCGGCGAGGAGCTGACTCCGCGAAGGAATGTGTTAGACCTACGCGAACATCATCAACCGCTTGTCGTCCTGATAAGCCTTGCGAGTTATTATGCTTACTGACCTGTTCACGTTCAAGACTCGATCGAAGGTGACAACCGCCATACGAACGTCTTTCCTTTTTCGGAACCAAATGTGGTTTTGATATCTCGGTCACATCCTTCAACCATCGCAAATGGACGTATCCAACTTGCTCGCGGACCACGCAGCCAAAATGTAAGCCCCCAAACCCATGAAACCTCGTCATCGTCTCACCCATTCCAACCCAACCCAGCCAATCCATCACCGTCGAAAAAGACACACCTCTCGACGTCGACGCCGGCTTCCTCACCGTGACAGACCCGAACCCCATCGACGAAGAAAGCTACACGTACGTCCTCCCATATACATATACATTCCGATTCATTCCCCTCACTCTCGTTCTCCGACATACACACAGCGCAAACATCGAGGAATACCTCCAATCGACCGCACGTGACGGTATACAAGCCCTCATCGCCGCCCTCTACACCCTGCCCACCCACCCATCCCCCGACGGACCCCTCGCCCAACTTCCCCCACCCACAACACACCTTCCCCGCGCCAAACCCCTCCCCAAACCCAAACCACCCACAAAATGGGAACGCTTTGCGGCATCCAAAGGCATCCAGAAAAAACGTCGCGACAAGTCGATATGGGACGAAGAGAAACAAGAATGGGTTCATCGGTGGGGACGGGATGGGAAGAACAAGGAAAAGGAGGAAAAATGGATACATGAGATCAAGGCGGATGCCGGTCTGTATTGCTTTTTTTTTCTTTTTCTTTGTGTTGGGTCCTGAGGCGTCGGCAGTGGTGGACTTTGATCCCGTACAGGACGCTAGGGACGCACGCAAGGCGAGGGTAGCCAAGAACGAGCGTCAAAGACTACAAAACATCGCGCGTGCCCAAGCTGCACGAACGGAGCGCGAACAGCGAAAAGTCGACATCGACCAGACGTTGGCCTCGACTCGGACAAGTACGGCCAGTATGGGCAAGTTTGACAAGAAGCTGGAAGGGGATAAAAAGATGCGCGGCGTCAAGCGAAAGGTTGGTTAAAATTCGTCTGCAATGGGTAATTTGTACTCAGGTTGTCTAGTTTTACCCCGCCGAAGCATCCGTGGAGCAAGAGAAACAAACCTCTCTCGCTCTTCTATCAAACTTGGAAGGCGAGACCAAACGGGCTCGAAAAGAAAAAGGTGGAGATGATGTGCTCAACGTTCGGAAAGCGATTAGGGTAGTCAGTAAAGGCAAGGGTGGTGTTGCGTTGGGCCGAGAATCAGCTGGCAGGTTCAAAGGCAAACGAGGAGGCAAACGATGATACGTTTACGTTGATACAGATCATTGTGACCGCTGGGAGAACGTCCATGTCGTATTGAAGTTCATACCAATGCTAGAGTACATGTAAGAGTACATACAAAAAGCATGGTACGAAACGTGGATGAGAAGGATCACCAACACCCCCTGACTTACTTCTCTGCTGGCAAATTATCCATGTTAGCCTTGCCATCTTTGATCCACTCTTCCTTCACCAACTTCTCCCGCTCCAGGTAGTACAACCTATACACCAACTTGATCGTCCCCTCGCTAACTCCCGCCACTGTACTGATGTCGCGTGCGGGTTTTGGCTTGCCCAACAACAAACACGTGAAATATATCGCGCCGCCCGCGATAGACACCGGGCTCCTCCCATCTGCAATTCCGTGCTGACGTGCGGCAACGATGATATCTGAGCAGATTGACTGCATGCTGACAGGTAAATCAAGGTGATTGCAATACCGGACGAGGAGCGTCTCCGGTCCTGTCGATGGACTGTTGACATTATTGCTCAGCGCTGTGGCGCCAGGAGAGAGATTGAACGCTTGTTCGAGTGCCTTGTAGCATTGCCCAAGCGTCTTCTTCGACACATGCGTCAGGTTACAAATCTCTCTAAACGTCCGCGGAACGTGCGCCTGACGACAGGCGATAAAGATGCATGCAGCGATGACAGCCTCGAGGGGCTTTCCACGGAGAAGCTTTTCTTCGTCCGATCGTTTGTAAAGCTGCTTGGCGATGTCGCTGATGGTTTTGGGTAACGAGAACTGATCGCACCAACTTCCGATGTCGCGGAACGCAGTGAGGAGGTTGCGCTCGGAGCGAGAGCTTTGAGAGCGTGAGGCAGCACGCTGCAGCTCACGTGCGATACCCGACCCGCCGTCCCGGAAACTAATGACGGTATCAAGCTGTTCCATACCCTCCAATAGAGGGTCCGACGCAGCACCAACACGAGAAGGGTCGTCTCCTTCATCGTTGGCAAACGTCTATAGAACAAAAAAAAACGTCGTATGCAGCGCTGTAAAAACGAACGGAAATGTTGGAAATGAACTCACCCTCCACTCGCTCCTGGTGTCCACAATACGATCACCCAGCACAAGACCGCACCCCCCACACACGAGGTCCCCACTTCCAAACTCCTCGACGATGTTGGGATTGGGGTCTCTGCATTCCGGACAGATAAGACGCACGGCTAGGTCTGGGCCGTATATCGGTTGTTGGACTTTCTGCGCAGTCGCGGCAAGAGGGAATGGTTGTGAAAATGCCATGGTGGACAACAAAGATGCAGAAGGCAGTTGTGTGGGGGGCTCGGGAGCGAGTGGTAGAATAATGGAGGGGTTTCGACTGCTCGAACTTTAATGAATGTGAGTCCTGACTCGGGTAGCTATCAAAATATGACAGCGGGTTTTGTTTTCAAGAATGTGATTGCGCTCAATGAAGGCGACTACCACAGCGTGGTGGTGGTTGAGGACAAAGAAAGTCTTGCCATCCGTGCTGTGGTCGGTGCCCTCAAAGGTGCCACGCTGACAAATCAATGCAGCATATCACAGCCACATCATGTATAATATTCTTTGTCATCGTCTGTGCGGTGTCACTATTACGTAACCAACCTGGGCGTCGAGTAGCAGAACACTAGTCACATACTTTCAACAGACATTAGGTACGCAAGAAAAAAATCATGACAGGTGTGAGTTACTGTGGTGGTTAGAAACCAGCAACAAGGAAAGGGGGAGCAGCCACAGAGAACAGATGCATGGGAATGACTACGGGGATTATGTATGCATGGATGTGAGCGCGGATGCAAGTCTACGAACAAACGTCATTTCAACAGGTCATCAGAAGCACGGAGAGGGGAAGCAGTGGATAGCGGTGTATGAATCCCAAAACTGAATGAACCAAAAAAAAACGGAAAGGAAAATAAGGGAAAGAACGGGCGAGGCTAAATGCAACTCGTCACCAAAAAAAAGCGTTCGCTCAGTAATATGCAGCCTGAGACGCGTGCGGATCAGTCTGATACATCTCATACCGTGGCATGTGGGACATGTCATAGTATTGAGAGTATCCGTACTGTTCCGGGTAGTAGTAAGCATGCTGGTACGGCGTGAAGTTGTACATGGCAGGATCCATGTGTTGCTCCGACGTGGCGTTGGTGTCACCGTGCAGTTCTGAAGCGTCGTGCGATGGATAGTGTTCCGTCCGAGGCGCAGACAGTTGCGCTTCGTCGACAGGGCTCGAGGGTCGTGAGGGTTCAAATGCGGCAGCACTTGTCCTCAGGCTAGATGGTCGTCGCTGCGCCTTCGTCGACTTTGGTTCGAGTTGCGATGAAGGAGCCCGGATCTCGATACGAGAGCTTTGTCGAGGGAACGCAAATATCGGGCTACCAGTCGCCGGATCAATGAATCCGTTGGGGGGTGGGGTATGGGGTGCCGACAGGAAGTCTGGAGAGCCGGTGGGATGATGATGCATGTGTCCAGGCATGTACGATACGCCTGGCGGTGTCATCATACCGTGGGATAAAGCACGTGGCGTATAGATGGGAGCAGGAAGGTACACGGGGCGCCCGGTCGCCACTTCGTATGCCATGCCGTGTTGACTGATTGCAATGCCGGGTGGTAGAGGTGAGCCATAACCGTACGGCGAGCTGTAAGGGGGTGAGGATTGCGGAGGGCTGAAAACGGTCTGCAGCGGTGGGGGGACAGGTGGAAGGACACGCCGGCCTCCAGGAACCTCCTGTGGGTCTGGTGCGTGGGGAGTATCCGCCTTCAAGAGTGTTGAGACCATGGTGTCTTGATGTCCGTGGAGTACGCCGTCAACAAGACCTGAGGCAGTCTGTGTAGGTTGTGCCTGAGCTGGCAATGGAGCAGGGCTGGACAAGGCAACTGACGACTCTGCAAGCTGAGTAGAAGGACCGGTAGTCGATGCAAGGTCGGGGGTTTCAGCAGTTACCGAAGTAGACGGGAGTTTAATGTCGACTATCGGTGCACGGGGAGGAACAAGCTCAGGTCTCACAGTGAAGACATCCTCCAGATGAGGTTCCTCGACAGCAGCCACGGATACCGGGCCCAAATGTACTTCCTTCCCCTTGGCAGTCCACTTTGGCAAGCGCACAACAAAATTCTTCTCGCCGTCTTCTGAACCCTGTAGCTCTGAGGAAGGAAGTGGTTTCGGGCGCTCAACACCCTGCACCGACCCACGAACAATTTGCGCCTCCACGTTCGGGAGCTTAACCCGATAGCTTGGACTGTTGCCAGGGCGGGGTTTGTGTCCACTATCGTGGAAAAGGGACGTTTCGAGATGCTTTGTCCAGGGATACTCGGGCTTCATAGCATACCAGATTTTTCCTGGTACAGAGGCAGCAGCAGCAGTGGCAGTTGATCGCAAAAGATGGGGAGCGACACCACCGCCTCGAGCCGCTCCGCCTCGTCCACGTCCAGCAACAAACCCACCTCTTCCCCGCAAAGGGGTAAAGCCACGAGTAGGTCTCGCTGTTGGCTGTTGCTGTGCTACCTCACGCCTCTTTTCATCTCGCTTCTTCATTTCCTCAAAGCCATCATGGGTCCATGGCTGATCGACGGGGGGAAGTTCAGTAGACCGTTTCTCTTGTGTAGCCACGTCGTCTTCAGATTGAGTGCCACGTAGAACCGGACCTGGGCCAGCAAAGCTCGTACCTCTGCCTCTCCCACGAATGAACCCTCTGTCAAATGATCCTCTCCCGCGTCCTCGACCCTGCCATTGACCTCTCCACCACCCACTCAAACTTCTTAAGTCCTTGTCCAGTAAGCGATCGTCATGACCCCAGAATTCGCCGACGGTGGGAACATACGATGGATCGGTCTCCAGCCGTTGCTGGTACGCTTGACGGGCTGACTGGCCAGGAGGTCGTCTGACGCCACTCCGAGATGATTGTCTCGATGTAGAGGCAATTGGCTGGTCAGATGAAGGCTCCGGAAGGGAATCTTCTGGTTGCTCAGACACAGGTGCAGGATGCACAGCAGGACGGTCAACCGTTGGCGCTGACACGGCTCGTTTGACTGGTGGGCGCTTCGACGGTTTTGCAGGTTTTCGGTGGGGGGTAGGTTTGGACCGTTGATCCATTGATGGACCAGTAAAATCTGCAAACTCAATGACAGGAAGCTCAGCGGGGCCATGGGCATTCTCCTCAGCGACCATCTCGGACCAATTCCCAGTGTCGCCGAAAAAGGGAGCACGCTGACCGTCCACGTCTTTGGTCAGTTTGGACGCAGACTCGTGGAGTGATGGAACATCCGCAGAGCTCTGAGTCGTATTTGGAGTGAGTATGCGCGAGTGAGTGGACGACAGGATGTCCTCGGTGACGGGTTCGGTGTCGGAATCGGTAGACGAGTCGACGGAGGAATGGTCGTCGTCATCGGACTCGGAGTCTGTCCCGACCTCACGCTCAATCTCTTCGTCGCTTCCGAAATCATTCTTGCCCCTGCCTCTACGTTTGACGGGGCGAGTTTTCTTAGGCGGCGGTAGAGGGTGTGACGTGGTCTGCGCACGGTGCGGATCTGCGTGAGAGGTGGAGTGATAAGAAGTAGCAGCGGGCATGATGAGACCTAGAAAAAAGGCGCGAACATGAGTGACACCGAGAGAAAGACGTAAGGGAGCCGAAAGACTTTACCTGTATCTTAGGGTGATATGAGCAGTCTCGACTCGAATCTGAGAGTCAGATCAGGCGGGGGAAAAAACGGTGAAGAATCGCGAAATTTGTGGGTGATTATGGAAATGATGATCTCGGCTGAGGATGAGGGATGTTTGGCGAGAAAAGGAGTTTTGGCAACGTCGTAGTACAATGGGGACGGTCAGCGGGGCAGCGTGGAGGACAGTGACAAAGAAAGACTGCGGACTTTGCCGTTCTCTCCCAGCGGCACCGGTGGCACTGCCTCGAACTGACTCGAGATGCAGCCACTGGCAGACAACAAGTTCAGCCACTGTCAGGCGTGCCTTTCAACAGGCAGGACCTATCACTACATAGATCAGCGACCGACAAACCACGCGTTCGCAACACCTTTGCTTTGTCTCCATGGCTTCCCAGACTTGTGGTACGGCTGGAGACACCAGATACGTCCTTGGGTCGCAGAGGGTTACCGTGTCATAGTACCAGACATGCTGGGGTACGGAAAGACAGACATGCCCTTGGAAGCGTCCGCTTACTCCACGAAACGACTTTGCGACGACCTCGCTGCGCTCCTCGATCATCTGGGAGTCCAAAAGGCTGTCAGTACCAGTCGTCTCTGCTTCTTCGTTGAATATCCTCAGCAGTGCTCAGGTTGTCATTGGCCATGACTGGGGTTCGTTCACAGCCAGTAGGTTCGCACTGTGGTATCCCGAGAGATTGCTTGCACTCGCTCTGTACGCTTGTCATCCGATCAGCATGAACCATGGTTGAACCGGTTGACGCAGGTTGTCCATACCATATACCCCACCGTCAACGCACCATATGTCGGTGCATGAAATGGCTCAGCGTTATCCATCCTTTGGCTACCAAGTTTACTTTGCTTCCGAGCAATCTACCGCCGAGATCGAGGCCCATGTAAGAGTGAACTCTCTTTCATTGTTTGCATGCAGCCTCACATGTCTTGGAGTTGCCTTTATTCTTCCGACTATTATTTAGGACACCCAGTCAGACAAGAATCTCGCCGTTGCGCATAGGCAGACTTCAAAAGTACTTACTCGCCGGAAAAGAGCCCGACGGATGTATTTTGAATGACAAGGTGACTTTTGTTTTTTGTGATCGTTCCTTTGTAACTCGCGATCCCAGGAATTCGAGTACTATATCTCGAACTTCCAAAGGGGCATGACCGGTCCGTTATCTTACTACCGTACGACCAGGTCTCGCTTCGAAGAAGAGAAAGGTCGATAGGCTCAATCCACACTGCACGATTGACCTGACTTGTCTTCCCAGATGGAGCCCTGCCCTCGAACCTTCGCGCTGATCTCCCCGTCCTTTGCCTCTACGGGACCAAGGACACAACCTGTCCCCCAGTGGCACTTCAAAACACGGAGAAATTCATAGATCAACTGAAGGTCGTGCCTATTCCCGGCGTCGGTCACTGGGTCATGTTGGAGGCACCGCAGACAGTGACTGAGGTGATCCTGCAATGGCTCGGGTCCGCTCTAGGCCCTAGAGCACCCGCGCGCCTATGAAAGGTCACTTCGACGTTGGGGGAGGACGCCTGATGGATGACACATGTACTGTCAGGCCGGTGTGTATACTGAGACTTGTGTAGCTGTGCAATACATGGCGAAAGGATCCCTCAAAACTCGGTTCGGAAGCAGTGAATGCTCGGAATCCTTGAAGCACAACTCCATGGTGGTATGGTTGCTGGACGAGCTTTAGCGTGCACTTTTAAGTTCTTACAACACAGGAATGTTCCATCGGAAGTGCGCTCACGTTATCAGGACGACAAAGGGGTGATGATCGCATATCTAACACATTCCTTCACACGAACTGGAAGCCAGCTTCTCGCCCTTTTTCCATAAGCATAAATCGCTTTCCAACGACCTCGAGGCAGTTCACGCCGCTTCTGTTCCCCGCAGCTTCATTAAAAAACTCCCTTTGTCAGTCACAATCACAAACGCCGAACAAATACATTCTTGATTCACACCCCTCAAAAATTCATGTACTAGTGTAATCGCTGGCTCGAACTTTGACTGAGCCTAGTATTGGCCCAAGTAGATCCGCTTTGACTCAGCGGGTGTCACATCCGCATCAACGCGCTCTTCGAGCACATCGATATCTCCAAGCCCGCGGATCTACACAAGGCAAGCCCACGAGGTAAAGCAGTGATGATGTCCAATTCCGATCAGAACATGAATCAAGCCGCAAGGATTTCGTTGGGTCCAGGGTGTCTGCTGCTAGCGCTTGTCGTCGAATCTACACTACGCTTCGTTGTCCCAGGGCCCGGGCACAAGAAATGCTAAATACCCGCATTGCATCCTCTCGACGGTCTCAACACTATCACCACCCCATCGCAGTCAGCCTCCCCCACTCATCTTTAGACGACTTTTCGATCTACTCAACGACCGCGTTATGGGCAAAACTATATCAAGGTGGCTGGGCCTCCGTCCCGAGGCGAAAAACCCCACCGTTGCCAATATCGTAGCTCGTCAGGACGCTGAACGGGCCCAGAAAGACGCCGAAAAGGCCGCCAAAGATGCCCAAGACCTCGTCGATAAGATCAAACGGGAAGCCGAGCAGGAGCGCGAGCGGGCTCGCCAGCGCCAGGAAGAAGCTGACAATGTTGCTGCGCGGGCTGCGGAGGAGACGGCGCGGATGAAGGAGCAGCTGGAAGGAGCTGCAGAGGTTGCGAGGCGCGCCGTAAAGCTCGCCGAGGATGCTTCCAATGCTTCCAAGGAGGAGGCTGCGAGGCTTACGCGGGAGGCTCAAGAGGAACGCGAACGTTCCAAGAAGATGCGCGAGGATGCGGAAAAGGCGATGGAAGAAGCGAGGGAAGAGGCGGAGAGAGCGCAAAAGGCTGCGGATGAACAGCGCCGCGAGGCTGAGGCTGGCAAGGCTCGCGCAGAGGAGGCGGCCCGCGCAGCTGCTGAAGAGGTCCAAAAAGCAAAGGTGGCCAAGGAAGAAGCCGAAAGGTGTTTAAAGGAGGGTATCCAGCCCGTCGTGACGCCTTCCTCCGAAGAACTCACCGCCGCCAAGAGGCGCATCCAGTACAAGGAGGATTGTTTTCACTTTGCCGTCGCCGGCATATCCGGCAGCGGCAAGTCTTCCCTCGTTAACGCCTTTCGCGGTTTGCGTGGCAGGGACACGGGTGCTGCGGCTGTGGGGGTTACTGAGACGACTCTCCAGATGACCAGATACCCAGATGCCAATCCCGAAAACCCTTTCGTCTGGTATGACATCCCCGGTGCGGGTACCCTCAAATGCCGTGACTGGCAATACTTCAACGATCAAGGTCTCTATGTTTTTGACTGTATCGTCGTCCTCTTCGACAATCGCTTCACCATGACGGATGTCGCCATCCTCGTTAACGCGAGACGATTCAATATTCCCACGTACATTGTTCGCTCGAAAGCCGACCAGCACATCCGGAACATCATGATGGAGATGGGGTATGACAACGAGGGAGATGACGAAGAAGACGTCGAGCGTCGTGACAGGTTGTACAAGGCCGCGCGCAAGCAATTCATCGAGAAGACGAGGAAAAATGTGCAAGCTAACTTGGAAGATGCAAACCTCCCGAACCAGCGCGTGTACATCGTCTCGAACGCCACGCTGTTGAGCATCATGCTGAATAAGACGCCGAAGAAGGCGATTGATGAGGTGGAGCTACTTACCGACCTGCTCAACGAGGCTCACATGAGGCGGAAGGCTAAGCGCGCCGTCTCATGATGTTCTGAATCTGGGTCGAAGGGAAGTTTTTTTTGCTTTGGTGCTTGCTCTCGATATGCAGCTATGTTCGAGCCGTGTCGGATGTGAGTTGTAGGGACCGCAATAGTTCCAGTACGTAGTATGATATTGGGCCACAAACAACTCGGGCCCGGGGCCCATCTTAGTGGCCTTGAAGGACCTCGGATACCAATACTTGCGTGCGAATTCCACAAAGACCAAGTTCTGCCGCTTCTTCTAAGGCAGAGAGGGTCGGATTTCTGCAATAGTCATCGTCCCCATTGGACCCGGAGTCCCGCACGTCAGTGACTCTCGGATAATTTCATGCGTTGACCTGGATTGCTTCCGGAATCCATAGTGGGTGGTTTCAATCGTTCCATATGGTCAGGGTTCTCGTACGTGAAACACACTAGCCAGATGTTCCCTCGAACACCGTGTCTGCTGTTGGTGCTCGCTTTCGCCGTGGTCCCCATCCGCCTCAGGCTTTCGACACAGGTGTGTTTAATCGGAACTGCGCTCACGTTATCAGGATGACAAACGGTTGATGTTCGCATAGGTTTAACACATTCCTTCACGGAGACTAGTGGGAGTCAGCTCCTCGCCTTCCATTATGAGCATATATAGATCACTTTCCCAACGAACTTGAGGCAGTTCTGTTCACCGTAACTCCATTAAATCTGACCTCCCCTTTGTCAGTCACAATCGCAAATACCGAATAAACATGTCCTCAAAAATTCGCATCAAAAATTCGCGAATAATGTCCTGTGCTTGGAAGTTGGAAGTTGGAACGCATTTGACAATGGATGTCTGTAGATCCGTTCTGCCGGTGGGCCTGCTGCCTGGAAGTTCGTGGATCAAGTCTCAAGGATTTAGGGTGTCTTCAGCTAATACTTAAGCGCTCGTACTGACACGTTCGTTCGGTGCTATCTCACAACACAGGAGTACTTGTTCCATCAGAACTGCGCTCACGTCATCACAGGTCGTTTGCGGTAAAAAGATTGAATCGTAGTTTTCATTTAGAATCGGAGCATATCCTATGACCTAGGACGATAAAGGGTTGGTGACCGCGTATTTGACAATTTGACACATTCCTTCGCAGAAACTGGGAGCCAGCTTCTCACCTTTTACCATAATTGTAGATCGCCCTTCCAACGACCCAAGGCAGTTTACACGTTCTGTTCACCGCAACTCCATTAGAAACCCCCCTTTGTAAGTCACAATTGCAAATGCGCCGAATCGACATGTTCTGATCTCTTCCCATCGAAATTCGTGCGTAATCAATCTCCTATGCCTGGAACGAATTTGCCATATGAATGTCTGTAGATCCGCTCTGCCACTCAACTTGGTACTGCCAGCATGACTGGGTTCTTCGAGTAATCCATAACCCCACGACCCGAGAGCTAGACACAAGCTAAGGTTCTTTGCTCGAATTTCGATCAAAGCCCTGTTTTTGTACGAGCGTTGGAGTTCGTGGATTAAGCCTCAAGGGCTTCGATGGGTCCAGGGTGTCTTCTGCTAACCCCAAAACGCTCGTCCTACCACGTTGCAGTGTGAAACGGACATTTATATACCGTTGCCCCATCCATGTTGTCCACCCAATCACCCGTTCACACCCATCCAGGTCGTTGATACAGAGAGCTTTTCTACCCCTCGTCCTTCTCTTCAAACAATGGGATTCTTTTCCTCCTTGGCGAGGGCCATCTCGGGCGTAGTTAAGGGGGCCATAGATTTTTTGTTTCCTCGTCCCGACCAAGAAAACCCCACCCTCACTGAAATTACAGCTCGTCAGAACGCTGAATGGGCCCAGAAAGAGGCCGAAAGGGCCGTCAAAGATGCCCGAGACACCCTCGATCGGATGAAGTTGGAAGCCGAACAAGAGCGCGAGCGGGCTCGCGCGCGCCAGGAAGAAGCTGACAGGGCTGCTGCGCGGGCTGCGGAGGAGACGGCGCGGATGAAGGCGCAGCTGGAAGGAGCTGCAGAGGTTGCGAGGCGCGCCGTAAAGCTCGCCGAGGAGGCTTCCAAAGCTTCCAAGGAGGAGGCTGCGAGGCTTACGCGGGAGGCTCAAGAGGAACGTGAACGTTCCAAGAAGATGCGCGAGGATGCGGAGAATGCGATGGAAGAAGCGAGGGAAGAAGCGAAGAGAGCGCAAAAGGCTGCGGATGAACAGCGCCGCGAGGCTGAGGGTGGCAAGGCTCGCGCCGAGGAGGCAGCTCGCATAGCTGCCGAAGAGGCTCGCAAAGCTGAAGAGGCCAAGAAAGAAGCCGAAAGGTGCTTGAAGGAGGGCATCCAGCCCGTCGTAACGCCCACTCCAGAAGAGGTTGCCGCTGCCAAACGACGCATCCAGTACAAGGACGACTGTTTCCATTTCGCTGTCGCCGGCATCTCTGGTAGTGGCAAGTCTTCCCTCGTTAACGCACTCCGTGGTTTGCGTACCCGAGACGTGGGTGCTGCAGCTGTGGGAGTTACAGAGACGACACTTCAGACGACCAGATACGCAGACGCCAATCCTGAGAACCCGTTCGTCTGGTATGACATCCCCGGTGCAGGTACCATCAAATGTCGCGACTGGCAGTACTTCAATGACCAAGGTCTCTATGTTTTTGACTGTATCGTCGTCCTCTTCGACAATCGCTTCACCATGACGGATATTGCCATCCTCGTTAACGCGAGACGATTCAATATTCCCACGTACATTGTTCGCTCGAAAGCCGACCAGCACATCAGGAACATCATGATGGAGATGGGGTACGACAGCGAGGGAGATGACGAAGAAGACGTCGAGCGTCGTGACAGGTTGTACAAGGCCGCGCGCAAGCAATTCATCGAGAGGACGAGAAGGAGTGTCCAAGCTAACTTGGAGGACGCAAATCTCCCGAACCAGCGCGTGTACATCGTCTCCAACACCACGCTGTTGGGCATCGTGATGAATAAGACACCGAAGAAGGCGATTGATGAGGTGGAGCTACTTACCGACCTGTTCAACGAGGCTTACGCAAGGCGGAAGGTTAGGTCGAATGAGAACACGGTCTGACAATTCGTGCTGAATCTGGGTAAAGGGCATGACTTTTCGTTGTCGTGCTTGCTCTCGATATGTAGTTATGTTCGAGCCGTGTCGGATGTGAGTTACAGGTGTAGGAATAGATTGCAGTGGTTGTACACATGTAGTATGATATCGGGCCCCGACCAATTCGAGACACAATTTTGGTGGGCGGCTTGCTTCAGGGATCTCGGACTTCTACACTGTGATCCTGTCGCTGCTCAATGCTCACATCCATGCACGCGCCTTCGATGTTAGAACTTTTCCTTATCTAAATCTCGAAGGCACGAAAATCCGCCCCTGCCGCCGTCGTGCCGTCAACAGCCTCGTTCACAAATTAATGAAGATGTTCCACAGGTATGAACGTTGAGATTCGCCGCCTGCCACAGGGCTGCTCCAGTGCAAAAACTCGACTCGAACTGAGATTCACCTATTTCGGTCAGCGCAGATCACTCCCTTCGCGTTGAATCACCGCAACTGCATTAAACACGCCACGTGGTCAGTCACAATCACAAACGCCGCGAACTTCATGTAAACATGTCCTGCGGATTCTTTCCCGCATCATAATTTCGTGTAAAATGATATCTCCTACTAGGCCTGGATCGGACTTGACATATGGGTGTCAGTGGATCCGCCGCGTTTGCCAGTGTCTTTGACAAGGTGCTGCCTGCATGACTGGAGTAACACAGAACTCCAAGACCCCAGATCTAGACACGAGGTAAAGCTCTTTTCTCTCGCAATTCCGGTCAAAGCCCTCTTCTCGCATGAGCATTGAAGTTCGTAGATTGAGCCTCCAGGTCCTCGCTGGGTTCGGGGTGTCTTCTGCTAACGCTCAAACGCTCGTTGTGCCACGTTCAAGGGTGAAACGGACGTTATATACCCGTGCCGCCGCCCCATCCCTATCGTCTACCCCACTCAATCCAGGTCGTTGGCGCAGGCAGCTTTTCTACCCTCACCTTTCTCTTCAAGCAATTTCAAGAGGCTTTTGCATTATGGGAAACGTTCTCCCACTCGCGCTACCCGTGGTGGGACTTATTGGACCCGTGATCAGCTTGGCTGTACTTGCCTTGACCCATATTTTTCCTCGTCCAGACAGAGAAAACCCCACCCTCATTGAAATCGAGGCTCGAAACCAAGCTGAACAAGCCCAAAAACAAGCTGAGCAGGCTGCCAAAGACGCCCAAGAGCTCGCACAACAAATCCAACGGAAAGCCGATCAGGACCGCGAGCAAGCCCGCGCGCGCCAGGAAGAGGCTAATCGAGCAGCCGCGCGGGCTGCGGAGGAGACAGCGCAGATGAAGGTACAGATGGAAGGGGCTGCGAAGGCTGCGAAGCACGCCGAAGAGCGCGCCAAGAAGGCTTCCAAAGCTGCCAAGGAGGAGGCAGCGAGGCTTGCGCGGGAGGCTCAGAAGGAACGCGAACGCTCCCAGAAGATACGGGAGGATGCGGAGAGGACGATGGCAGCTGCAAAGGAAGAGGCGGAGAGAGCACAAAGGGTTGCGGATGAACAGCGCCGCGAGGCTGAGGCTGGCAAGGCTCGCGCAGAGGAGGCGGCCCGCGCAGCTGCTGAAGAGGTCCAAAAAGCAAAGGAGGCCAAGGAAGAAGCCGAAAGGTGTTTGAAGGAGGGTATCCAGCCCGTCGTGACGCCTTCCTCCGAAGAACTCACCGCCGCCAAGAGGCGCATCCAGTACAAGGAGGATTGTTTTCACTTTGCCGTCGCCGGCATATCAGGCAGCGGCAAGTCTTCCCTCGTTAACGCCTTTCGCGGTTTGCATGGCAGGGACACGGGTGCTGCGGCTGTGGGGGTTACTGAGACGACTCTCCAGATGACCAGATACCCAGATGCCAATCCCGAAAACCCTTTCGTCTGGTATGACATCCCCGGTGCGGGTACCCTCAAATGCCGTGACTGGCAATACTTCAACGATCAAGGTCTCTATGTTTTTGACTGTATCGTCGTCCTCTTCGACAATCGCTTCACCATGACGGATGTCGCCATCCTCGTTAACGCGAGACGATTCAATATTCCCACGTACATTGTTCGCTCGAAAGCCGACCAGCACATCCGGAACATCATGATGGAGATGGGGTATGACAACGAGGGAGATGACGAAGAAGACGTCGAGCGTCGTGACAGGTTGTACAAGGCCGCGCGCAAGCAATTCATCGAGAAGACGAGGAAAAATGTGCAAGCTAACTTGGAAGATGCAAACCTCCCGAACCAGCGCGTGTACATCGTCTCGAACGCCACGCTGTTGAGCATCATGCTGAATAAGACGCCGAAGAAGGCGATTGATGAGGTGGAGCTACTTACCGACCTGCTCAACGAGGCTCACATGAGGCGGAAGGCTAAGCGCGCCGTCTCATGATGTTCTGAATCTGGGTCGAAGGGAAGTTTTTTTTGCTTTGGTGCTTGCTCTCGATATGCAGCTATGTTCGAGCCGTGTCGGATGTGAGTTGTAGGGACCGCAATAGTTCCAGTACGTAGTATGATATTGGGCCACAAACAACTCGGGCCCGGGGCCCATCTTAGTGGCCTTGAAGGACCTCGGATACCAATACTTGCGTGCGAATTCCACAAAGACCAAGTTCTGCCGCTTCTTCTAAGGCAGAGAGGGTCGGATTTCTGCAATAGTCATCGTCCCCATTGGACCCGGAGTCCCGCACGTCAGTGACTCTCGGATAATTTCATGCGTTGACCTGGATTGCTTCCGGAATCCATAGTGGGTGGTTTCAATCGTTCCATATGGTCAGGGTTCTCGTACGTGAAACACACTAGCCAGATGTTCCCTCGAACACCGTGTCTGCTGTTGGTGCTCGCTTTCGCCGTGGTCCCCATCCGCCTCAGGCTTTCGACACAGGTGTGTTTAATCGGAACTGCGCTCACGTTATCAGGATGACAAACGGTTGATGTTCGCATAGGTTTAACACATTCCTTCACGGAGACTAGTGGGAGTCAGCTCCTCGCCTTCCATTATGAGCATATATAGATCACTTTCCCAACGAACTTGAGGCAGTTCTGTTCACCGTAACTCCATTAAATCTGACCTCCCCTTTGTCAGTCACAATCGCAAATACCGAATAAACATGTCCTCAAAAATTCGCATCAAAAATTCGCGAATAATGTCCTGTGCTTGGAAGTTGGAAGTTGGAACGCATTTGACAATGGATGTCTGTAGATCCGTTCTGCCGGTGGGCCTGCTGCCTGGAAGTTCGTGGATCAAGTCTCAAGGATTTAGGGTGTCTTCAGCTAATACTTAAGCGCTCGTACTGACACGTTCGTTCGGTGCTATCTCACAACACAGGAGTACTTGTTCCATCAGAACTGCGCTCACGTCATCACAGGTCGTTTGCGGTAAAAAGATTGAATCGTAGTTTTCATTTAGAATCGGAGCATATCCTATGACCTAGGACGATAAAGGGTTGGTGACCGCGTATTTGACAATTTGACACATTCCTTCGCAGAAACTGGGAGCCAGCTTCTCACCTTTTACCATAATTGTAGATCGCCCTTCCAACGACCCAAGGCAGTTTACACGTTCTGTTCACCGCAACTCCATTAGAAACCCCCCTTTGTAAGTCACAATTGCAAATGCGCCGAATCGACATGTTCTGATCTCTTCCCATCGAAATTCGTGCGTAATCAATCTCCTATGCCTGGAACGAATTTGCCATATGAATGTCTGTAGATCCGCTCTGCCACTCAACTTGGTACTGCCAGCATGACTGGGTTCTTCGAGTAATCCATAACCCCACGACCCGAGAGCTAGACACAAGCTAAGGTTCTTTGCTCGAATTTCGATCAAAGCCCTGTTTTTGTACGAGCGTTGGAGTTCGTGGATTAAGCCTCAAGGGCTTCGATGGGTCCAGGGTGTCTTCTGCTAACCCCAAAACGCTCGTCCTACCACGTTGCAGTGTGAAACGGACATTTATATACCGTTGCCCCATCCATGTTGTCCACCCAATCACCCGTTCACACCCATCCAGGTCGTTGATACAGAGAGCTTTTCTACCCCTCGTCCTTCTCTTCAAACAATGGGATTCTTTTCCTCCTTGGCGAGGGCCATCTCGGGCGTAGTTAAGGGGGCCATAGATTTTTTGTTTCCTCGTCCCGACCAAGAAAACCCCACCCTCACTGAAATTACAGCTCGTCAGAACGCTGAATGGGCCCAGAAAGAGGCCGAAAGGGCCGTCAAAGATGCCCGAGACACCCTCGATCGGATGAAGTTGGAAGCCGAACAAGAGCGCGAGCGGGCTCGCGCGCGCCAGGAAGAAGCTGACAGGGCTGCTGCGCGGGCTGCGGAGGAGACGGCGCGGATGAAGGCGCAGCTGGAAGGAGCTGCAGAGGTTGCGAGGCGCGCCGTAAAGCTCGCCGAGGAGGCTTCCAAAGCTTCCAAGGAGGAGGCTGCGAGGCTTACGCGGGAGGCTCAAGAGGAACGTGAACGTTCCAAGAAGATGCGCGAGGATGCGGAGAATGCGATGGAAGAAGCGAGGGAAGAAGCGAAGAGAGCGCAAAAGGCTGCGGATGAACAGCGCCGCGAGGCTGAGGGTGGCAAGGCTCGCGCCGAGGAGGCAGCTCGCATAGCTGCCGAAGAGGCTCGCAAAGCTGAAGAGGCCAAGAAAGAAGCCGAAAGGTGCTTGAAGGAGGGCATCCAGCCCGTCGTAACGCCCACTCCAGAAGAGGTTGCCGCTGCCAAACGACGCATCCAGTACAAGGACGACTGTTTCCATTTCGCTGTCGCCGGCATCTCTGGTAGTGGCAAGTCTTCCCTCGTTAACGCACTCCGTGGTTTGCGTACCCGAGACGTGGGTGCTGCAGCTGTGGGAGTTACAGAGACGACACTTCAGACGACCAGATACGCAGACGCCAATCCTGAGAACCCGTTCGTCTGGTATGACATCCCCGGTGCAGGTACCATCAAATGCCGTGACTGGCAATACTTCAACGATCAAGGTCTCTATGTTTTTGACTGTATCGTCGTCCTCTTCGACAATCGCTTCACCATGACGGATATTGCCAACCTCGTTAACGCGAGACGATTCAATATTCCCACGTACATTGTTCGCTCGAAAGCCGACCAGCACATCCGGAACATCATGATGGAGATGGGGTACGACAGCGAGGGAGATGACGAAGAAGACGTCGAGCGTCGTGACAGGTTGTACAGGGCCGCGGGCAAGCAATTCATCGAGAAGACGAGGAAAAATGTGCAAGCTAACTTGGAAGATGCAAACCTCCCGAACCAGCGCGTGTACATCGTCTCAAACGCCACGCTGTTGAGCATCATGCTGAATAAGACGCCGAAGAAGGCGATTGATGAGGTGGAGCTACTTACCGACCTGCTCAACGAGGCTTACACGAGGCGGAAGGCTAAGCGCGCCGTCTCATGATGTTCTGAATCTGGGTCGAAGGTAAGTTTTTTTTGCTTTGGTGCTTGCTCTCGATATGCAGTTATGTTCGAGCCGTGTCGGATGTGAGTTGTAGGGACCGCAATAGTTCCAGTACGTAGTATGATATTGGGCCACAAACAACTCAGGCCCGGGGCCCATCTTAGTGGCCTTGAAGCTTGAAGGACCTCGGATACCAATACTTGCGTGCGAATTCCACAAAGACCAAGCTCTGCCGCTTCTTCTAAGGCAGAGGGTCGGATTTCTGCGATAGTCATCGTCTTAGGGTTGATTAGGTACAAACTGACAATGACAGAAAACATATATCTTAATATGTATATGTTCGGAAGAACAGTACAAAACGGAAACACCAGGAAGTGTCAACTCTTCGCGACCACATCCAGATTCGCCAATGGCACCATTACAACCCGGAGGTAGGTCATCAAATACAATACTATCTATCAAAGCTAAGGAACCTCACCTAGTCCGGATCATCCCCACACTATGTTCCCGTCGTCAAGTGGCGAGATGCTGGAGTGCCAAGTGTGCTCGGAAAGCGCCAAGCTGAAGATACTGAACCTCCAGCAAACTTGAAGCAACCTCCAACAACCAACTATGATGGGCCCGAGACGGCATCTCACATAGAGCAAACCAATTGGCTCGACTCGGAGTCAGAAGACTTTGATAATAACGAGGCCATGCACTCGGCGGAGCGGTCACAGTTCACACTCGGAGGTTTGCGCGATGCAATTGACTTGGATAAACATTACCTCCGTGACCTTCTCAACGACACACCAGTCTCAAAACCCATTGCGACCGTCACTACTGAACTGTATGGCGATCAGACGAAGTCAAAGAGTGACGGAAAAGACTCTCTTGTTGTGCCGGAAGTATCAGAGTGGGATAAATGGGAGATTTGAGATGTCGAGGGCGCTTTTGTAGAAATTGACTCTGTCGTTTTGCAAATCAACAGCTAATTGACAACTAATTAACGTCGGGCAGGGTTGGGTTGATCAACTGTAGTCTACACCTGTTGATTAGGGTTCTTGTGATCGATGTCGTTGATCAACGGTTGATTTCAGCTCAGTCCGAAATCAACTGTACCCTACAACAAACACCACTTACTTTCAATCCACGGTGCCACTGTCGAATTTTCACATGGTCTTGTAAGGTCCCGACTTCTTGACGGCTACGCCGTGGGCTATTGAGCCACGAGATCATTGACATCGTGCGTTCATCCACCATAGACGTCGGAGCTGATGCAAAAATCTTCATGGCGAGAGCCTAGTAGATCAAGAATTCAAGATTGTCAGCGAAAATGAGTCCCGACAATGCGACAAACTTAAAGTTTTAATTCTCACCCCAAGTATAGTACCATCCTCATGCCGCTGTACATGTTCCCACCAGGTGTACGGCGACATATAATTTGATTGGAATGGTCGTTTGAAAGGTGGGTATCATAATCTTCAAGGTCCTCGGGTGAGATCTCAAATAAGTCAAAGGGATATGTTGCCCGGGTAAGCTCGGGCGGGGAGTGACTCTGGTAGGTTGGATAGATACAGCTGCAGAGTTTCAAGCTTGGTTTGTAGTGTAGAGTCCATCTGCTTTGGCTGCGAGAGAATACTTCTGGGCTGAAATTGAGGACACAAAAACTTGCATGTACTCCCGAGGTTATCGCTGGTACTTGAATGTAGTAACATTGTATGATGGTCACGGTGCTACACATTCTGCGACACCACAAAACTATCAATATTCATCCTTGGATCAATCTTGCATGGGCCCCATCAATTTTACCTACCTGTTATCACCCCGGCTGATCTTGACGGTAAATCTACCACGCCAAAATGACAGGACACTAGTCGTCCCCGGATCGGTACCGCCAAGCATCCTTGAAATAAAGCACTTCCGTCGGCCCCTTGCACGTCCTGCGTGCCAGTGGGTTTATACTAAAAGACAGGGAAGGAGCGGGAAGGATAAGTCTATAGCAACCGCCGCGGAGATCTGGCACTTCAAACAATGGAAAGTTGTCTCTCACTGGTACAACGTTTTTGTATGTAGGTAACCAAATTAAACGAAATGTGCCGTTGTCGACATGCTCGCGAATGAAATGGTATCGAATGTCGATGTGCTTTGTGCGCTGATGAAACTTTGCTGCCGTGGAGAGCGCAATGGCGCCGGTATTATCAAGAAAAACTTTAATTGGAATCTGAAACGGAAGTGAGAGTTCAGCGAAGAGAGACCTGAGCCAGAGACCCTCTTGAATGATGTGGGTGACTGCCATGTATTCCGCCTCGGTGGAGGACAAGGCTACCGTCGTTTGCTTCTTGGATATGTGTGAGATCAGTCCGCCCGCGTAAAACCAGGCGTAGCCTGATACTGAGCGACGTCCAGCTTCGTTTGCCCAGCTTGCATCTGCATACGCGTGAAGTTCGGGGGTTTCTGTTTCAGCACCGTAGTGAAGGCGGTAGTTGAGTGTTCCCGCCAAGTAGCGAAGTACTCACTTTCCGGCCGCGAAGTGGCGAGGAGAGGGATCAGCGTTGAATTGTGCAAGCGAGTTGACTATGTACGCGATATCGGGCCGCGTGTTGACGGAGAGGTAAATGAGTTCCCCCACGAGTTTGAGGTAGGATGGGCGAAGGTTTTCGACCTCCGGGTAGGAGGCTGTGGGGTCCCCGAAAGGAGCCTTGGGGTCGGTGGGGAGGCAGACGGGATTGCAGTCGGACAGTCCGTACTCTTGGAGTAAAAAGCTGATGTACTCGCCCTGGTGCATCCACAATTGGCGAGTTTTCCTGTCCCGCTCGAACTGAACCCCAAGGTACTTCGACACTGGCCCCAAGTCTTTAATGCCAAATTTCTCAGCAATTCTCTTCTTTACCCTCTCGAGGAAGGAACGTGAGTTTGATACTCCCATTCCGTCGTCAACGTGCCATCCGATTAGGCATTTGACCCTCGTAGGCGAGGTGCTGAGCACGAGGTTAGTAAGCCCGGTGGTGAGGTCATCCTCGCCGTCGTAGTAAAATAACGCGTGATCTGACTCGGTGCGAACAAATCCCAAGCCCGACATCACGGTACAGACCTGCTCGTACCATTCGAGCGCTGATTGCTTCAGTCCGTAGATAGAGCGTAGCATGAGCCACACGGACTTCTTCCAATCGCCTTGCTCGAATCCCTTTGGTTGCCGCATGTAGATCTCTTCCTTGAGAATGCCCCATAGGAAGGCTCGTTTCGCATCGAACGTGTCGATTTCCCAGTCGTGCTGGCAGCCGAGTGCAGCAAGAAGACGGTCGGTCGCTGGTTTGATGACTGGGGCGAATGTAGCGCCGTAGTCGATCCCTGGGACTTGTGAAAAACCTTGAGCAACGAGTCGTGCTTTGTATACTGAGCCCCTTTGTTGTCGTCTTTGAATTCAAGGACCCAGCAACAGCCTATCGCTTTGCGACCTTCCGGTAGCTCTGCGATCTCATATACGCTCATGTCTTTCATAGTCTGCAACTCCGTTTTCATTGCAGCGAGCCAAAGTTCGTGATCGGGTCGCAGCATGGCCTCCTCGTATGTAGCTGGCGGGATGGACATGTCATAGTCTGGTGTGGAGGGGTCTCGACGCCTGTTGCTTCTAATGGCAATGTGAGCTTGCTCGCCGATGGCAACATCTGCCGCAACGTCTGGGACGTCGTTGTTTGATTTGATGGCTCCCAGAGAGTCGGTGTTCACAGTCTCGTCGCCCATTACCCCCTCCGACAAAGCGGGGAGGCCCAAATCACCGTCTCGTACCCCCTGAGTCGCGATGAGTGCACGCCTGTCCCTAAGCTCATCCAGACGAGCCCTGGCAGCTGCGCGCTCCTCCACATAGACTCTACCAGCCTCAGTCATGTTCCGCGCACGGCCGGACCTGTGAGGGGGGATGGAAGGCAACATTGCCGCGACAGGGGCAGGGATGGACGTGGCCGGTGTTCCAGGCACCGTCACCACAGCTGCTGGAGAGATCGGTGTGGAGGAAGGGAGTGAAGGCGGCGTAGGTTCATCCTCGTCGTCGTCCTCTCCATCTCCAGTACCCCCAAGGTCCTCGTCAAATATGACGTCGCGCGCAACGAAGAACGCGCCGCTGGTGGCGTCACGCAGGCGGTAACCCTTTACCCCCTCCGGATAACCCATGAAGAGCGCCCGACGTGACTTCGGT